>JAPEIX020003437.1:0-13058 GCA_026122405.2 Zoanthus sansibaricus
CTGCAAGTGTTTCTTTGTTGTTATAAATTGAAAAGTGATCATTTCTGATAATATAAAGTTAACAATACCAAAATATGGAAAGACTAGAAATTATGAAATTCTTATTTCTCAGATTTAATTGGCAATGTATGAGTTATTGGCTCTTTTTTGTTCCTCGGAAAAGCTGTTAGCATTGCTGCACTCGTGTGAATTTCCTCATTTTAAATGCTGAAAAAATAAAAATATAAATACAAAAATTTATTAAATTTACATATAATAAAGTACACATATAATTTATAAACTATAAATTTGTTGTTTTGAAAAAAAAATAACTGGTTTAAAAAAATATGAACCAAGAAAAAAATTGAACCACAACATTTATACTAGTAGTTTCTATTAGAAAGAGAAGTGCTGCCAGAATACTGCTCATGAAGTTGAAGTGTGGCAACATGTATTTCATTTTTAAAATTTGCTCGTTCGGTGAAAATGATCTAATTCTTAGAACTGTTTAATACTCAACAAAATGCTAAATTCTCTCACAAGCCAAATTCAATGCAATGAGATGAGGTAAGTTAAAACAACGTAATTTAGAATGAATTTGGCACACGCATGGTTAATGTAAAAGGCCTTAAGTCTGTTTACTTTACTTTACTTTACAAAATTAGGACTGTGTCCACACCAGAGCAGTGAGTTAATGTCAATGACAATCAGCGAGCTTTTTCACTGCAGGTTCATAATTGCCATGCAGTGAAATCGATAAATCAACCTTTAATGTTGTATTAGTATATATAGATGACAAATGGTAAGTGCATGTGTAGGGTTATGTACCAAAAATGCATCAGCAGTGAAATCTGAAGATGTTGATTTGTTAGGATTATGTAGTATTATTGGTTAGGATTTATTACAAAAAATTAAGCACAAAATCTCAGAAGAAAATCTTTTGGGGGGCATCTTCTTGACTGTATCCGAAAAGTAAGCTGTTTGCTATATATCACTTGTAGCAATAATGTAATAATAAAGAATTTTATCATGTCACAGTCTACTGTACATTGACTCTAACTTGTTTAAATCTGTTGCAATTAAGTCCTAGACAAAAAGAAAAACTTAACAGATATATTATACGTGATATTATGAAGTTGATTCACTGCTTGATCAATAAGCTTGTCATACACATAAACAGAACCATGCAGGTGAAAGTTCTATCAACTGCTGGAAAGAGATGTCCAGAATTTTTTCGTAAGGAGAAAAACTGTGCCTGTGGACTATTTAGGGAACCAAAATCTGACTACTCTTTAATCACCTCAGAAAGATACAGCTATAAGTATAATAACTTAGATACTTAAAACATAAAAATGAAACAAGGAAATCGTCAAGATCGTTAAGAACAGTGTACTGTATGGGCAAAACATGCCTTCAAAATGCTGGCAGTAAATATTATATAACTTGATCAAGTCAAGCATTTGATCAGTCCAGGTTGCAATATAAAGAGGCACCTACATACAAGTATATTTTATATAATAACGCTCGACTATTTTAGACTTGCACGTAGCCAAAATATCTTGATCCTTTGAGATTTATTTCGAAGAAACTTTAATTTTAAAGACTTGAACGATCGATGAGCAAAGCACGAGAGAATATTATGTAAATTAACGAACTGCTAGTTCATCGAATCTAGTAAAAGTCATCAAAAGTACGATCGTGTGTAATCAAAACATAAAACTAAAAACTTACCTTTCATTTTGAAGCAGCTTTTCAGTTAAACGAAAATGTGTCCTCTTTGCCGTTGACCAAATTCAAATTGCCGCTGAAATTCGATATTATTTATTCCACGAGGTGTCACCTTTATGCACGTACGCAACTTTCGCAAGGGAAGTTGGTGAGCTGGCAACTAGTGCCCAGCTCCCGCATGGGGGACACCGAGCAAAAATCAGAGGAAGCTTTCTCAAGCAGTGTTGTATACAGTACTGCTCAAAAGAAACGCAAACGAAATACGCGTAGATTCGATGAAAACGCCGTATTTACGGCGCAATTGCGGAGCATCGTGTTTTTGGCGAAAATATGACGTACCTTTTGTTTTATAATGAGAGAAAATTTACCGTATGTTTTTAATTAAAATGCAAAATTTTGCGGCTAAATTACAGCGTAATTGCAGTGAAAATGCAGCGCAAATGCGGAGAAACTTTCTCAGCTTTTTTCACGGTCATGTTTGTATTTGACGATCCCTTAGCTGTCAAGTTTTAAAATGCTTTAAAGTGCAGCACTGCACTTACGTTGATCTGCACTGAAACAAGTACTTTGTTGTAATAAACTAAATGAATCCCTGCTAAAAATCGTTAAAAAGCAAAATCCGAGTGAGTGAAGGTGAATGTTTTAGCAGGCTCAGTTTTTATTCGCATAACTTACTCAAATCTGTTGCATTTGGTTCGTGTGTTTGTAATTATTCGTAAAGACGAAAACTTGATGTTTTGAAAATAGTTTCCGAGAGTAAACTACAGATATACGAGCAATCATTTATGTCGTGTTCTATCATTATAAAATTGTCAATATTAATAAAGTCGCTTCGATGTCATGTCTGACTTTACACGTTCGTTGAGTTAATTACTCATAAAGCACGAAACTTTACTTCAAAAATCAGTTTCGACAAAAAAATTATTTGCTGCAATTAATTGCCAACAAAACATTGAAGCACCCGCAGAGGCCTCTGAGAATGACTACTCTTCGTTGTAACAGGCATCAAAGGTGATTCGAAACACGAGTATTAATTTTAAAAGTTTGCTAACTAATAATTAAGTAACACAAAAGACTGTCATTCATTCGTATTGCCAAGTGTTATTGTAGGTTAATTAGTAAATAAGACAACGACAATAAATTACAAACCTTGTTTTTTCCAACAGTTGAGATCTTGTTTAAAAGTCTCGCAACCACGTTCCGCTTAAACTTGTTACACATTCTAACTTTCAGGTGTTGCTGTATTTAGATTTGTTCTTAAAAACATGGACTCTTAACTTACAAAACATGCATAGTGGTAGTACAGTAGCATCGACCAAACCAATGACTTCATTGGTCACACGTGAAACAATTACAAGTGTTGTCATGGAAACACTAAATGCTCGTGTGGAGTATAACAGTCAAATTGTTTACAACAGTGTAGAAGTTGCTCGCATTAATTTTATTCAAATAAGGCATCTGCGCGCTTCGTAGTTAAATAATCAAAGTTTACATTGATAAAAACAAATCTCTTTTTCCCTATGCGTAAAAAAAAAATTACAAATTATTTTAAAGCGCATTATTCTCTAGTAAATAAAACCTTGAATTATTTTTCATCTAAAATTCGCCAAGAAATAAATTTCTAACTTACAATTTATGGGACCGCTAGCGTAATAGTTTGTTTACATAAATCTTCTCAAACTAGATTATTGATAACACCGCGTTCTAGAACAGCAATCTTAAAATAATTTCGTTTAATTTGTCAAACAAAGAATAGTTTAAAACAGATTTCAAGCTCAAGACATATAGAGTTCAACTTGTTAACAACAGTGTAAAAATTTTATTCAAATTAGTAACAACGCGCTTCTAGCCTGTAGTTAAATAATCAAAGTTTACATTGATAAAAACAACTCTCTCTTTCCCTACGGGTAAAAGAAAATCGCAGATTGTTTTAAAGCGCATTATTCTCTAGTAAATAAAACTTTGAATTATTTTTTTTCATCTAACATTCGTAAAGAAATGAATTTATAACAATTTATGGGACCGCTAGCTTTAAAATACTAATAGCTTGTTTACATAAATCTTCTCATACTTGATCATTAATAAAACCGCGTTAAGTTACAGCCTTCTGAAACCTTTCACATTTGTTGCCATTGGTGGCTAGTTTATTCTGTAATTTGCTTTCAGTACTAAAATATATTACGGCAGAATAGCCCATGCAGTCCTCGACTGCATTTTATTAAAGTATTAAAGGTGTTAGAAAGAAATTGGCGATAAATAAAATCCGAACTGCCAAACTTGTCTTGATAGAAATTTAATTAAGTAGCGGGCTGCACTAAAATTATGTGAAGTTTCACTGATCAAAATGAAATTATGCTGCACATTTGTCATTTACTCAGTTACTGATTTAGACTCGAGGTTTGATTTGGCTGTTCTTTTCTAACTTTAGTTCTTCTCGCAACTCTTGTTAAATATCCTTATTCTAAGATAAAGAACTTTGTGATTGATTTTCATTGAAAATTGGTCGTTTCAGTTTCTATCCTAAAAACTCCAACATAATCTTCAATGAGCGCCAGACACGCAATCGCCACCCACGAAGTCATAATTCAACTGTCATATTTGACGTATGTCAAACATGTTGACAATGCTGATAATACGCATCGCTGGTCTAAAGAAATGTTCCCGAGGCGGAGAAACGCACAGTAGTCAGTATGGCAAACTTACTTCAAAATTTGAGTTTTTGGGCAGAAAAGTCAATCATTTTTCAAACAAATGAAACAAAATCTAGCCAACTTGTAGCTTACACAGTGCTGAAAAATATGTAGAGCTTGACACGAAAAGGTAGACATAATTTTCCGTGAATTAATTTTATCTGCTCAAACTAGTCTTACCTTCAAAACTTTGCATGTCATTTTTAAGTGCCTACAAATAAAATCAGACTCGGGCTACATACAAAATCTTTCGATTTGGCTGGAGAATTAATTGTAAATCTAGAATTATTTTAAAGCGTTTTTACAATCTTTAAACTTCAAATGGTAAAGACTTCACAAAGTTTCATATCTTGAAACTATTAACGAAGCATTTAATTACCAATCATTGTGTTAATTCAAAATATTCGAAGAAAATCAAGTGTCAAATTTTCGGTTTGTTTGTGGCCCATTTGTGCCGAAAATGGCTGGGTCAATGGGAAGTTAGAATATACATGAGTCTGAAATTTTGCGCCGTATTTGTGGTGAAAACACATTTAAAAACAAAGGCCGAAAATCACTGGACTTACATTGTGTTTTTTTTAAGCAATACTGAAAAATATGGACTGCCGGACGTTTAGTAATTTGAAGACCATGTCCGGCTGCCGGACGTATATGTAGTCACTGCAATTAATTAAATATCACCTGTCGTATGTTTTCTAACATCAGACAAGCACACACACACACTGATGTCATTGACTCAAGTCAACTAATCGACTGAGAGCCCTATACAACAAAATAGTGTCTCCCAGTTCCTGTTTGTAAAGTAGTCTAGCTGATAGCAACATAAACTACATTTACAGTGCGGCATTGGTCGATGGACAGGGCTACTAACTCTTGGTTCCAAACGTATCTCAAACTCAACTCATCCTCTATAAACTCCGTGATTATCACAACTTAGACAACCGCACACACAAGTTAACACTAATAGCCTAAAGGCTTGGCAATTTTACAACTGGCCATGGTGTAAAACACCAAAAAGCTACCGTCATATACACACACCGGTTTATCTCGATTTTAATTGTAAAGCTTTGTGAGCACAAACAATCATTTGTACCTGGTGACAATTCTGCAATTTACCTTATGAATGTTGAAGACCTCTTTCAAATTTGCCAACTGGCACTCCTCCAGGAGTTTAGAAAGCTACAATCACAGCAAAAAAACCGGCGTTTTACTCAAATTTTGAAAAATGCAAAATGTAAGGATAATTTAAAATTATCCTTCATAATGCTCGCGTTTTACGGTTTTTGCATAATTTGGAATTTTACCTTGCCTTTTACTTGCATTTTACTTTCATTTTACCAAGCGTAAAATATGCTATAATCCTTTTGCGATAATGCAAAGAATATTTCAACTTTTCCTTAAATTTTCCTTCCGTTTTCTTGCAAGAAAAATTCCAAATAATCCAAACGTTTTCCATTGCATAAAATGTAGGCATTATGCAAGTAATGCTTTAGTTTTACTTACATTATTCACAAAGGGGAAAATTCGAATTTTCCATTGATTTTACTCCGGGGTTTATGCGAGTTTTCCTTTCATTTTCCTGTAGGGATTACGCGAGGAAAACTAACTCCGTAAAATGAAACCGTTTGTCTTATATTTGATAAAACCAACAAAGAAACTGCAACATTCCAGTTAGAATATTAAAAAAACTTCTGTTAATCACTTTTTACTAACCTCCTCATCCATACTCTGCGAATTCGCAATAACACCTTGTGAAGATACACACTAGAACACGCTCATAGAGAAGGAATTCTAAATGGAACATAAATTGGCGTGGAAAGGGAGCAAGAGACTGGGAATGATGTCTGAAGTCTGAAATCTGAAGTATGAAGTCTGAAGTATGAAGTCTGAAGTCCCTCCTCGGTCATCGTAGTGACAGACTCGGCACAGATCGATTTTATGTCTTTGACAGAGAATCCAAATGTTGGCAATTAAGGCCTGATTTTTTTTTTATTCTATGCAACTTACGGCCAGCGTCTATAGTATGAAATCAGAATGAATTCTAATTAAGCAGAGCAAGATGTCGCTCCAAATTATGACTTTATCAATCTTTATCAATCTATAATGCGCTCGCATTAAGAGTACGCAAAAACTCGAGGATTAGTGTAAAATGTCGTAAAATTCGCAAGCTCGAAAACAGCTGATGTGAATATCGCGAATTTCGAAAAAATATTAATCGTAAGTTCAGCCTTGCAGCTTTTTCTAAGAAAGTCGCTTTTCTATTTCATAAACTGCTTTTTGGTCTCATCATTTGATCTCATCTGGAGTTCCCATCCTCTAATCTAATCAAACATTAGTTATCAATGAAAGCAGCTTACACTAGAGTTTTGGAGCTAATGATCCAAAAATTATTTACTCTGTTTTTCGGCATCCTTTCAACCTCAACGTGGGTGGTATAAAAATAAACTTTCAAGTCCAAAGTGCTGATTGTCTTGAATCAAACAAGCTCTTGTAGTCTTGAAGATACGCGGTTTTATTGAGGTTGGAAGTCCTTTTAATTCCTTTTTTTAGTCGTAGTTTCTTTCGCATATCTTTTTACTCTGTTTTTGGCATTGAGTAAAAGGAGCGTGGGCTTTTGGAAGAAGGTTGTGGTATTTAAAACAAACAAATTTTTCGAGCTTGTGAGACCCAGCCATCATTCCTACTTTCAATCAAGATATGTCGCTATTTGGTGGATTGTCAACTCCAGATCAAGATTTAATTTCTTCAATCTCAAATGAAACTGAAGCCGAATTAGCCGATGACTTGCCATATTTTAAATTTAAAGATTTGATAAACAAACACGAAATAGGTCGTGGTGGTTTTTCGACAGTGTTTACCACACAGTTAACGTCTGGTGGTCAAAAAATTGCGGTCAAAAAGTTCCTTGATATTGAGGTTGAAGCGAGGAAAAAACTTGTTTGAGAGTCTTGTTCATCCAAACATTAGAGAGTTCAAGGGTATCTGTAGTGACCAGTATGCTATCCTTCTGGAGAATGTTTATTTCCATTTTATACCATTTGGTATAAATGCCACGGTGAACTGTCTAGCAGATCTTCATTGCCAGTTTGACAAAAACGATTGCACGCAGATAGATCAACACAAGTGTTTTACCATGTACTGATGTAGCTAACGACATGGCATCCGGACTGCAATATTTTCAAGGCAAAGGTATTACCCACAGAGATTTGAAACCAGCCAACGTTTTAGTCTCGAACCAACACTACTCCCAGTTGGATGATCTTGGTGAAATTGAACGGATCTCCAATAAAAAGCCTTTAGTTTACAAACTCACCGATTTTGGAGAAAGTAGATCACAGGACATTCAAACATGCACTATTCTTTCGTCGAAGACAAGTCGAGTAAACAGAGGGACTCCAGTTTTTATGGCCCAAAAAATTCTAATTAATGATTTCCAATTGTGCATAGCATCATTTGAGGACTTGAAAAGAGTTGATATGTGGGCTTATGGAATGGTTTTGTTCAATTTAATAAATCTTGGTCTAAAACACCCCTTTCAGATTAACATACAGAATGAAGTGGCTGGCTTAACTCATTTGAAGTTGCTGAGAAAGTTTGTTACATCAAGAGAAAAGCCTGTAAAGCAACCAAAATATGGGGCGTAAGAGACGTTAGAGCGAGGCTCCCTTTTAATAATTATTCATTTATTGTTCATTTTATCAATTCTGATTCGTTGTTTCGTTTGATTGTAATTTAACACTTTGTACTTAACAACATGAGATATTAGTTAATCTTAGTTAGTCTGTGGATAGTGTCTGAAACGTGTACAATGAAGTATAAAATCTGTGAAATCGGGAACCCCCTTGGCTATTCAGGGGCAAGCGGGAACCGATATGTGAGTACCAGCTTTTTACTATAATTATTATCAGTGTTTTCTATAGTTTACTAGAGCTTTTGTGCCACGAAACCTTTTCTTTACGAACATTTTTAGGTTTTATATAACTTTTATTGATTTGCGTTATTCTGAATTGTTGCGTTGTTTGAATCATAATAGTTATTTTGTACCATTAAGAGTGTCTTAACCTTAAATGTAGTACTCTAAAGTACATATGTTTTAACATGTTTCACGCGACTACGTGGCACCTAGTAGTTTAAGAGTTCTGCTAAGAATTTGTAGTCCTTTACGATTAGTTGTAGTCCTGTTACAAACCGCGTTTTTATACTTTAGTTGTATACGATTATTTTTGTTAATTTAGCTATGCTCCCACATTGCTTTGTACATGAGACTTACACCGGCAAAAGAGTACAAATCTAAAGTTATGAATGGAATGTACGGAATGTACGATTATTTTTAGAGTATACGAATTCTGTCATTGTTGTATTTTTTGATAAGTTTCTATAATTGTATTGTATTTCAGTTTACGTTTGATTATCATCAATAAATCACCACGAATCAACTCGTCTGGTTCTTTCGTGATTTGCCAATCTTAGTCGACCAGTAAAATATCCCCAGTCGCAAAGTTCACAGCGAGTGAACAGTTTAACCCTTCAATAGTCGCTGTGAACGGCCGCAACACAGGGAGAGACAAACAATTGAATACCAGTGTCTGGCCAAGATATAAGAATCCTACACAACTCTCGAGCCTTCCTTGAGACCAAGTGTCCACATCGTTATTAACAGCCTCGCCAAAGTGCTGCACCAGACAGAAATCTATCTTAGAGTTATCCCAGTCGTCATTCATCGAGAGTCTTGATAGAAATATTGCCATTGAAAAACAATTAGTTGGAATTGGCTCAAGTTTTTCTTCTTCTGAAAAGATGTTAATGGAGCGGTGTTTACGTGACAACAGAACAAACGCCTGTGCGTATTTTATGTGTAAAGGTAGCCGACGATATTTTAACGAGCAGCAATTTATGTAGTTGGGAGGCCATTTCTGAAATATCTGAAAAGGTTATTGTCGATTTCCCTAGGACAATCAACAACTTCAGAAACTTATCAAAACATTGTGACGTTCTTGAAGCTTACGAGATAGTAAGGGATACATGTAACATTCAGTCAAACTACAAATTCTTTGAGAAACTACCTTACTCACACGGAGTCTTTACAACAGAGGGGAAACAAAAGCTTTTAGAAGCTTCCATAAATATAAGGGATGGTACTGATTCGATTGGTTTTTACACATGTGAACCCTACCTAATGCTTTTTGGTTGTTTGATAGGATGTTAGGATATTTATCCATTCCGGACACTCACCCTGTCCCCCCTTTAGCTGGTGGAAATTCAACTGGAATAATCACATTTTTTCAGGAACGGCTACGAAATCTGCACACGCAATTTGTGAAAGGCTATGGCAACGACTTCAGTGCTCTGGTGTTAAATCTACTTGTCCTCAGTCACTTTTAGTAATGAGACACCGCAAGAAAAGTGCTTTTAGGTAGTGAACGTTTGTGTTAAAAATGATGGAAATGTTCTTCACCATTTTTGTTAAATGCCGATTTTCTCACAGTTGGATTTTAAACTAAATTGACCGAATTCAATGTGCAGCGACCGAAAACAGTGTCTCGAAATGTGTTAAGTAGACATAAAGAAACCTCGCGTTGTATTGTTGTTGCAAAACAAACAACTGGCAAACAGACCAGATTTTTGTCACTTTTTGCCGCCTTTATCTAGAAATTTAAATTATTGAAAAGAAATAATACAAATTTAGCTCAAACGTTGTTTTGAATAGTTACTAGTAATTTTGAAGATTGTTTGAGAGAAAACTCCAAAGTTGAAGTTTAAAAGTTGCGTGACACCACCATGTTACTTTTAAAAAGGTATAACGGGAATCGAGGATTGATTGAGATACAGTTCATTTTTCAAAATAAAATTAAACTTTTCGTATCTAAAATTATTAAATTGGAAATGTTTGCCAGGAAATGTAATCTATTACCCCGTTCACACCAAAGCTTAAACATGTTTTAATCTTGTTTTAATAAACTGGTTTTGATAAACTACCGGTTCACACCGTGGGCGCGCGTCATAAAACACGTTTAAAATCGTGTTTAGTAAAACTACCTTGTTGAGGCTGTTTAAATTTTCGTGTTTAACTAACCACATTCAAAATGGCGGCCGTAAAAAAACCTCGCGGGAGACATTGGGAAAGCCGAGAGACCGTATTACTCCTTCAAAAGTGGGGAGACGAAAATATTCAAATGAAGTTATTGTCCTGCACGAGAAAGAAGCCTATATGGCAAGAAATTAGCTCATTTTTACGGGCGGCGGGCTACGAGGACAGGGACGAAGATGCCTGCAAAACAAGAATTCACACTTTGGTGAGCGCATATCGCTCGTACAACGATGAATGCTCGAAGACCGGAAACGGAACCCCAAAGAGGAAGCCCGCTTTCTTCGACGAAGTCCAAGAACTACTTTCAGAAAAGCCTTGCACAAAGCCAAAGGTTGTTGTCAGTTCTTCTAAAGTTGCCACTGGAGATGAGGACAGAGAAGAAGAAGTAGAAGTCGAGAGAGATGTGGAGAACGTTGCGCCAAACTTGCCTTCCTGCAGTGGCAGCGCTTCTATCAATATCAACAACAGCATCAAATGCCCCCAGGAGCTCGAAAAGGACACAGGTAAGCTTTCGAAACTGTCGCCGATTGGAGGGCCAGACAATAGGCTGTCATAAAATGTTTCTTTCGGGCCGGGCTTGCATAGGCGCCTGCGCTGTCTACAAATTTTAGTACATTTTGCTTCCAAGTTGGCGAAGTGAAGTAAATAACAAGATAAGTCAAGCTGAAATAGCTGTTTACATGGTTTATTTCCGACTTGGATCTCCTCATTTAATATTTGTTATGTTTCTTTTCAGAAACAATATAGGACAAGAAGTAGAAGAAAAAAGCTGGTGCAAAAAGGCCGCGAAAATCAACAGCCGAAGTATTCGCGAAAGTGGACAATGCCTTAGAGGCATTTTTTTCTTATCAACAAGAAGCTGATAAAAAATTTTTGGAAGCAGAAGAGGCCCGTGAAAGGAGAGAGCTGGAGAGAGAGGAGAAAAGAAGGAATCATGATCAAGAGTTTCTGCTGAAACTGGCGCAGATACTTCAAAAGTAAAAAGTTACACATTGTATTCGTACCTGTGACAGTTTCAGCCAGATTGTCAGTCTTTTTAATATCCGATTATTTTACGGTCTGAATTCTTAAGGACTTTATGCTAACATATACTAATTTTCTAATTATCATTTCCAATGCCTTATTCCGGTAGTTTTAGGATTCAAACCTAAATTGTAGATGGTGAGATATTTGAATATTTTGTTGACTTATTTTTCGCTGATTTGATGTTATTTTTTGTCTTGTTATGGCTTATTTATTCCGACATCCTGGATTCAAGTATTGTTTCTGGGGGCCTGTTTCAATATTCCTGTGCACTTGATTATACACATAATTATACAGCTGCGTAAAGAAAATTGTGTGAAGATTCGTCAAATGGTGATACAACTAAAAATGTGTAAATTGTTTAATGAGGATATCATGGAAAAATAATTTTTAACCATGTTACTGGCTACAACTTAAAATGTGATCAAGCTAAAAAATAATCAGTTATTTTCTGTAGTTCATCCAGCTGAACTACTGCCTTTTCAACTAGATGTAAAATGAAAAATGTCTCATTGGCTTCAACCTTCCAAATCTATTGCCCATGCTGTGGCTATTTTTATAAGCAAATGCTTTTAAGCAAACTGGCCTAAACACGACTGATGACTTTGAAACTGTTAAATGCTTTGAAAATATTTGTAACAAAGAGGCTAAAAATGTTTTGTGCTGTTTTTAATTTGACTACCCAAAATCACACATATCAGTTGCAGACTTGTATATCCCTAAAAATAAAAAAAGTCCACCACAAAGCTTACATCTCACACACACACTACAGTTTTACATGCTTTCATTTTCCCCTTTCTACTGTGTAAATAGTTTTGTGAATGTTGAGTGTAGTTTGTATTTGGGCCTGCACTCCTCCACCAGGATTAGGTATTGTGCCATAATTATATGTAATTAGGTTTGTTTCACAAAATTCAGATTTCCATTTCCAATATAAAATGTTCTTTTTTGCAGTAAAAGGTATGAACAACATACATGTATCACCTTAATGCACTTGTAATAAAGTTATTCCCATGTGGTACTGTTATACATATTTTCCTGCATTAGCCCAATGGGCCACTTAAAGCTCAAACAAGGACAGCAGGTTTTGCATTCTGTAATTTGTAATCTCAGAAATACTTTCCGAGCCAATTTACAACTATTTGAGTAATAAGTAGCACTCCAAAAGGAAATTGTGCCCTTCATCCTCACTGATTATAAAGCTATCATCCATTTTGTAAACAAAAAAAACACCTCGACATTTGAAGATAAACTTTGTTTGTAATCTATCAAGGTTGACATGTTAGTCCTTTAAGTAATTTTGGTGCAGAATTTCAAATCAAATTTATAAATTCACTTGTAATATTACAATCTCCAAATAATAAATAAGCCAAAAACACTTGATTGTGAGTGTAATTTGTCACCAATGATATTTAGGAGAAATACTTATGAATTTTGGAAACAGTTATTTAAGCTGCATACTCTCAGGTGCTTAATATAAGGGGGGGAGGGGTCTTAATATCCGGGATCTGAGACAGGAGTTCGTGGATTGATGCTTTTTGAAATATGAT
>JAPEIX020003529.1:0-13058 GCA_026122405.2 Zoanthus sansibaricus
AAGTGTGTTCGCCAAATCTGCTAAGATTGTGGAGTTGCGCACACAAGCTGGAAATGCGCTTATTTCGCTGTTTTACATTCAAACATTAAGTTCTTCCTAAAATTTAGATGACCTAAATCTCTCCGAGAGTCTTTCTATGATAGTCAGGCTTTTCTCCCTGAAGAAAACCATCCATATATCAAGATTTGCACCTTTAATTCGAGTTCAGAGTCGCTACCCTAATTTGTTTTAAACTCATGGCTGTCAGTAACATATTTTGAAGCTTAGAAGCAAAAAAACATTGTAACACAAAACATCAAAGCTAACAACACGGACAGCCACGGATGGTGCATGTGGTAATATCTGCCTTCTTAACCAAGTTACACAGTTCAATCCCCACCTCTGCCGAAAACTAAATATTTGAAGCAACCTATTTTCCTCCTAAGCCAACTCAGCTTTCCATCCTTCCAGGGTAGGTAAATGAGTACCAGCATCTGCTGGGAGTTAACCTGCAATAGTATACTAGTACTTAAAGGATTTAGCTAGCTTTACAACACTGGACTCAAACATACCTAAAATGTTCAATTTGACACTAGCATCGATTCTGTTGCCGATTTTAACACAGCACTCCTGGGCGTATTGTAATGCCTAGAAGTAGTATTAGAACAAAGATTTAGAAAAGAATTCTATTAGTTTGTACAAGTCGAACTGTTGTATAAGTTGACCCCTATTTTTTTTAAGGTGAACAATCCCATTTTTCAAATTCAAATGTATAAGTCGACCCTTAAAATTGCTTTGTTGGCGACCTTAGAAAGCAAAAAAGCCAACAAGATCATGACCTCAATAAAAACTAAAAAATAAGAAGCCCCTGGTCATTTCTTTTATTGCACTTGGTGGCTCCTAAAGGAGCCATTTGTTTTTAAGCTTTCTTTGGGAGGCTAAGTCACTACTCCTCTTCATCATCACTGTTGAAAATCCAAACACATATTTCCACACTTTTCAGGTCGAATTTTGGGGCCAATTTCTAGGGTTCAACCACTTATTCACCAAAAACTACAGTATTGATTTTTTCTTAAATGTGAAGGTGCCAAGGTAATGGGAGAGAATTCATAAAGCAAAATAACATACTGGCAAAATTGTTCACGATTTCTAAAACACATTCCTTTTTGTACAATGTACCTACGTATAATCGTTTGCCTTTACAAGTAAAATAATTGTTATGTACCTCCTACATCATTTAGAAACCAATGAAACATTTCTCCAATGACGAAAACTTTGCATTCAGTGAAGATACCAATAATCATCTTTTTGTCTGTTTAGTTTTATAATGAACAAAGCCCTCGCTAAATTTTATAAATTGTATAGGGGCCTAATCAGCTTAATCAGAAAGTTCGTTTAAGGCCCTTCTACACGTGCCAATTTTTTCAGCAACTTGCAATGCAATGTCCCTGCGTTGCAGGTTGCTGACCAAATTACGCATGCAACATCTCTCTATATAACTGGCAATGCAACATTGCAGGAAAAGTTGAACAATTTACTTTTCAAAACGTTCAAAGCCAGTTGCAGCATGTTAACTCTTTACATGCTAGATTTTTTAAAGTCAAAAATTTTAATTTTCTTAACAATAAAAACTTCAGAATTTGTCAAAACCGGCATAGATATTTCTAAATTATACTTGCAAAGACAAAGAAAATGAATGGTCATTTAATAAGGTTTCATCAACAGGTTCAAAAGTTAGGACAATTTTTATTTAGATGAAATCGTTTTTAGCAGGACAAGGGTTAATATGAACTTAGCCTGCGTAGCAAGCGCTGCCATTGGTTTTTGGCTAGATTTTTTTTGACCGTGCATAAATTGGGGCGAGAGTTAAAAATGAAAGGAAAGGAAGGGAAGTCACGTTTCCTTTCTCCCTACCCACCCCCCTCCTTGGCTGTAAATTATACAAAATAGATTAGGATCAGAGTAAAGGAAAAATAGAAATAATTACAGATCTTCTCTTGTGTTGAGTGCATAAGACTCAAAGTAACGCTTCGAGGATGAGATGTGCTTCCCAAGCCGTGAGGACTCAGTAAATCTCTATTAGTACTATATTGGAATTAGTAGCGGAATACGTTAGAGGAGTGATTACGAGTTAGAAATGTTGATAGCCCCATACGGTAAATCTTCTCCTATAACCGCTGCTAAACATATTTTGGTAAACCCTAATCACTCTAATGATATTCTACGAACACGCTATATCACATTTCGTTTTATTATTTTTGGTAAAAAATCTTGTGACAAGCTTGCCTTATTATATTATATTTCGTTTTCCAGTAAACATTACTCATGTCTATGTAAAGATGCCCCTTAAAACCTGACAAAGATCATTGTAACTGATCGAAATACAGTTACTAAAATTCACCATCGTTATTTGTAAACTGTTCTTACATTCTTGTACATTTATATACTTGACAAGATTAAATTTGCAACAAACTCGTACCCAGGGCTCTTCACTATGTTTTACATTTGTATTGTTTGTAAAAACCATAGTCTCCTCAGCAGCCGCTGCCTGAGTCGTCATGCTGAGGAGAAAAGCCTTGCGTGATGACTCAGGCAGCGGCTGCGAAGGAGACTATAAAAACCATTTAGGTCTTGTCAATGGATCATTTAATTTATACAGCACTTTACTATATAGTATATCTATCAGAAACCAAATATGTGTAATTTATACACTGAATAGACGATTTCAATTCGAAATCAGTGCTGTATTTACTATTTTTATTCGGACATGATCAGAATCCAGAATAAGTACATTTTTAGCTGCATTGTAGTTCCTTTCCGGAGTCTGATCCTATAGGATCCAGGCCCGTACGCAGAGGGGGTGCTTGAGGTACGCACGCACCCCTCCCCCCCCAACGGCCGTAAAGGTCCACAAAGTCTACTCGATTATAAAAGTAATGAACGAAAAAATAAAGTTTATGATCAAAACTGATCATCAAAGCACTCTAATCCTGTTTTTGCACAGAACTTTATTATTTTTACGCTGCCCTGAAAATATGAAAGTTGTGGTAAAATGACGTCATGTCTGGGTGAGTTGGTCCCAAAAATTTTTGTTCGCACCCCCCCATCCCCCCCTCCTTCCTTCCCCAGCAAAATTTTTGTGTACGGGCTTGGGATTAAATATTTTGTTTTGTGAATCCTTGCGGGACAATTTCCTTTCTAGGGTCAAGGGAATATTTCATCCAGTAAGGAACTTGTTGAGTTACTCTGAAAAAATATCTTTAATCGTAACTGAAATTTTGCACTTTTTAGCCTATTTGCACTGTTTGTAAAATAAATAATAACCTATTAGTTACTGTTTTTGCGACCATGAAATTAAAAAAAATTGGAAACTAATTTATTTTCGCAAGAAATATTTTAAGTCCGTTAAAACCCTAAACGTTTTTGATGACAGTAGAAAATCCAGAGGTTTTTGTTTGAACCAATTTTGCAAACGTTTTTATAAAAAGTTTTCCGAGGAAATGGGTGCTTTTTGATCTACAAAAATAGCAAAAAAAGAGACAAGTTAAGATTATGTTTGCAAGAAAAAATAATTTTAACTTCGTACGTACAATTTAAAAAAGGTTGATTACGACAATATGCCCTCTGCTTTCTCCAACGCACTGGTAGTGGTCGTCAAAAATCAAGTTGCAGAAAAAACTAATATCTAAAGGAAACAGATCCTGTCTGGAAAAATACAAACAAACATTTTAACCCCTCCGCGAATTGCTTTCAAAATCCCCAGAACATTCTGTTACTTCGAGCTAAGCATCGACTTGGAATAAACGTTTTCAACAATGCTGAAATCTGAGTAATTGATTTTCGCAAGGCGGAAATTGCAAGCATATGAAAGTACGGCCGTAAAACCTGTACTGAAAGTTTTCCATGTGTGTCAAAGCCAGGAATAGATTATGGACATTGTGCATGATTGTATGTAGCCTAAATATTTAGCTTTATCAACTGAGTATATTTTGTCTTAGTAACATTTTTTTTTTATCCAACAGAAAAAACTTTTAATCTTCAAACAATATTGAAAGTTCTTAGCTCCTTTGATAAATCACTTCATTTTTTTTCAAACGGTCAACATTGCAAATGTCTAAGCAAAGATATTCCACACTCCACTACTGTCAGTCACAGTCTGTCAAAAACGTTTTGTTGGCATTTAGAACAGGCTTTAGTTTAAGTGTCTGAAAACTACGTTTCTTTGCAATACATTTAACTCATAGCATCTGCTAAAAAAGCTTTTCCGGTATACTTTGATTTCGTGTAGAATAAAACCGCTACTTGAAGTACGTACGGAAGTTCCGGAGTTGTGTGAAAGGCGCATTGCTGAACCATTACGTCATCATCGTGACCTAAGCATTGTCTCAAAAGTAGTCGAAAGAGCAGAAAAATAGCTCGCAACCTGCTCTAGAGTAGAAAGAGTTTTGAGCTCTTTCCTGTTGTAATTCTGTGTAACATGGTATTATCATCGATATTGAATTGCAGACTGTTGTTTCAAGGAAGTGGAGAGCTTCAGAATTGCCAGAAAAATAGTTAAGGTACGTAACTGACCAACGGTAAGCGGTTTTGTTGATCGCTTTGTTCATTTCTGGTCCAGTGAACTCGCTCAACATCCAGTCGTAGTGAGAGTTTTTTTCAACCATGCATCATAGCAGACAAAGTTGATATTTTAAAAGGCACTTGTTGGTTGTCAATGCCGTTTAAAAACTGACTCTATCAGCGCAGCTAGATGGTATTTATTTTATTCTTTTCAGCATTTTGAATTAACAGTGTGTTGGTATGAACCACAACGTGGCGAAGTCACTCAACTTTTGACGACCCCAGAGCATCTACGTTACGTCGGCATGACCGCAACGGTAAGTTCCGGAATATATTCAATGATACTATTTTTGTTTAGTGGAAAAGGAAAGGTGTTAGCCAGTAATGGCCACAAAGCTGTATAGCGTTCTGTAAATGTTTGAGTTTCATCGTCCGCTGAACAAGTATAGCTGTCACCTAGGTATAACTCAACGAATTCAAGATTATTCTTCTCACGCAGCACAGGGACACAGTCCTCTTTAAGTTAAAGTATAAACAGTTTTTAGTGTTTACATTTTAAACGTGTTCTGCAATGTTCACCTTCTGTGAGGTAAGATGTTTTTGCCTCTCTTTATTTATTAATATTTACATGAATAATTAACAATTTATTCATTTTTAACGTGATCGAGATCCCAGTTAAAAAGTTTATGACAGATGAAATAAAGAGCAATGTGTTTTTAAAGAAAAATCTTTTCAACAGGTTTAGCTTTAAAAATCCGCTGTTTATGGAACTGTTGAATAATCATTAATCACTTACAAGTCATCACTTTACTTCTGAAGCAGTTTTTGTCGCTTGAAAATCAGTGTACTATCAGAGAACATTTAGTAATGTAACTCGGAGTTGTCACCAATTTGGGAAATATTCATAAATAACATTTACGTGTTGCAGTCAAGTTTGGGTTCTAATCGATGTGGCGTCTGTTTGCTTAATGATGATGTCCGTTTTTTCTTCTTGAAGAACAGTGATATTGTAGTGGTACACGAAATTGCTTTTTTATATAACGGGCTTTCATAACTTAAAGTTTAGAAAATCGTGTAAAAATTGAAATGAGTTTTCGTGGGTTCTGTTTTAAATCGCATTTTTAATGTTTGGACATTTGACCTAATATGGAGGACGAATATTTATCCCTGAAAACACATCCTGTGGCCTCTAATAAAGAAATTATGTAGTAATGAATGCCGTTATAATAGATTTTCGAGTATTTTTTGGCAAATTGTATTTTTAATTTGTTTGCCCGAAACTTTAAATTAAAAACTAATTTAGTTTCTGGTGTCAAGCACACGGAAGATATTATGTATGTATATATTCAAGTTCTCCTTTTGGCTTTCTAATTAAAGTAACCTTTCTAATCATAGAAATTGATATTATTGCTATCTATAACTTTATGGAATAACTTATTATTTTAAAATTTGGTTTTTAAAAAATCAGTTTTCAACTTATTACTTGAAAGTACATATATGGTGTATCAATCCTAATAAACATTGATTTTAAGATATTAAAAACAATTTTTTTAAAAACCTGATACTTAACTAAGACAGATATAACCAATAAACACACTAGTTTTATTTTTACAGTTACAATGTTTTTCAACATTTTTCAACATTCTAAAAAGGTAAATGTGCATGACATTGATCTGTAAAATGTTAGAATTCATAAACTTATCTAGTATGGAGATCATTTACCATGCAGCAGATAAATTTTATTAGCAGAGTCTATATTAGTATATAAGCGTGAGCCAGGTACGTTTTAAATGTGCAGATTTATAAGAAATTCCTTTTGGTTTTGCTTTGTTTAAAAATCTTTTAATTTATTAGTGTAATTAAACCCCAATCAGAAAGTTTCCACTGTGGTGAGCAGTGAGTTCATTGGAAATGCCTATCAGCAATAAAATCTATGCATTTTAGAAATGTTGGCTGTGTTGGGACAGTACTAAACAAAAAAGCTACTTTATGCTTTTTCAAGCCCAGTGGCTCGTTTTAGCCATTGCTTCTCTGGTTTCCATAGTGTTACAATATTCGTATGAGAGTCTTGGGATGGGATATAACAGTAATCCATCGCAGGTTAGCTCCCAGCAGATGCTGGTACTCATACACCTAACCCAGAGCGATGGAAAGCAAGTAAATAATACACATTGAGCATTGTTTTTTAAATTCTGGAAAAGCTCAAATATTGAATAAATAGTAGAAGTTATAAAGATTGCTAAAAATGCCACATGCAAATACAACCAGCTATACAAAAAAGTAATTGTGTTGTAGAAACCTTTCAAATTGGCTCAAAAACTTAATAAATAATATATGTTTTGAAACTGAAAGTTTAACTATTGAAACTTAAGCGATATTGAGCCTTCAAAAATTCCAAATTTTTTGGAGGAATATGATCCCTAAACCACCCTGCCCTTAGCTCACGTTAGAGTTAAGATGTCTATAGTAACCTTTAGAGCTAATAATGTAAATTCATGAACACATTTTGTCAAACCCAGGTATTTTATATTTACCAATTTCATGTTCAGTGCTATAGGCATTTTTTCAGTTTAAACGTTGTTTTGTTTTACCCAGCCAGACTTATACACTAGTGTTAAAAGCAAAAAAATAACTTACCCAAAACAGGATATATGACCAAGTCTAACGTAGAGAAAACAATATTTTAAACAGTGCAAAATGGCATTGCCCACTTTGTTTCCCCTTCAGGTGTTTATTTTCTCATTTATAACAATTTGAAGACTAGTTTGAACACAAGTTTACTTGTCTGCCATAACGTTTACACACTATCAGACTGCAACTAATTTCAAACCCCCAAAAACATGTATCTATATGTGACTTATATTCTTCCAGTCAAAACTTACAAGCATTACGCTGATGTATTATGCTGGTGTCTAGTCAGTTATTGTCTTCTACCATGATCTATTGGCCAACAGAATATTTGAAATCTCTGTGCATTCATTCTCCCTGAAAGCAACTTTCTCCAAAGAGTGTACAAGTATTGACTGGATGATGGTGTGTCTTTACTACTTATGCTCCATAAAAAAATGAAACAAAATTACTTATAGAAATAAAACCTAAATAAATCTGAGTTCCAACCATTTTCTTTGATCTAATTAAGCTCCTATTGTGAGATTGTAGAGCAGTAATAAATAATACATGTAATATATATGTAGCTTCAAGTATAGTTCAAAGATAGACCAAAATGGTGGTGTCTCATTAGAAGGAGCTGTGAAGGATAAAGTTGTCTTACCTTGTTAAAATTAATAAAAAGTCAAGAAAAAAATGGCTAAAAAAGAGGAAGATCAATTTTCTCACAATTTTTACATTTCTCATTACTAATTCAATTTTGTTCAAGATTGTTGTATCTTCTTCATTTGACAGGTTTTCTTTGAGATTAGAAAGTCAACTTTTTTTGGCAAAGCTGCTTTGTTCTTAGCATTCAAATTTTCATTCAACTATGGTTGCAAAAGGGGCACATTTCATTTGATTTCTTTAGGTTGTAAACTGTAAATTTCTGGTTGTTTTGTAAAACTGAATTACAATTGAATGAAAAACCGGGTATAATTTTCAAGTTTCAGTGGTTTCAGAAAGCTCATTAAATTTGATAAAGCAATTATTCCATTCATGCTTGTTGCATTTAGCCCATCTGGAGCACCAGTTTTTAACCTGTAAGCCCACTGGCTGTCCTTATCTCTCAATAATTTTTCTCCAAAATTGTGTTCTATCGACATCACTTCAATATCTGACATACCATGATGTCCCTCCAAGGAAAAGTGTTTTTAAACAAGATCATCTTTAATATTGTTGTCACTGTCCAAAGCCTTCATGTGGAAATATCTGGCTCTAGTTGTTATTAAAATATAAATGGAGCGATGCACCATATTAGTTGATTTACATTTTAAACCATCATTAATACTATAAGATTGGTTAGTCTATAACATAAAAACCTATGTCCCACAACAATATGGTTTTTCTACATATCTGACATCGTCCATTATCAAATGTATAAATATATAATATATTTATCTTATGTCTAAGTATACAATGTGCCCCCCTGGTTACCACCATAATGGCATTATAGCAGGTCGTGAACTTGGTCACACGATGTACGGTTCCACAGAGTTTTGTTGGACTGTGTTGTGGAGTCACCAGAGTGCTCAAACTGCAAGCAGTGACCAATGATTTATGCAAATTGTGAAGTTTTCACTGGGAAACTCTCCACCCAATTTAAAGAGTGCTCAAAAACATGTACTTGAGCATATAATACACATAAATATACAATGTGCCCCACTGGTTAGCTCCATGATGGCATTATAGCAGCTTGTAAACCTGGGCAACCAATGTACCATTACACATTGTATGACTATATTGTGGAGTCCCATAGTGCTCAATCTATTGTGCACTGAGCAATGCATAATGTAAATAGTGAACGTTTCACTAGGAAACTCTCCACCCAATCCTTTGAGTGCTCTTGAGCATAATGTATTATGTAAGTGTACAATGTTCCCTCCCAGGTACCACCACAATGGAGTTATAACAGCTTGTTAGAAGGAGCAAGGAAGTGCTCAACATGAAATGGAGCTTATTAACACAGTTATCATATCTTCAATCAATCTGACTGTCTAATAATTAGAAACATAGAAGAACTCAACCAGTATTTAAAGGGTTTCACTTGTTGTCAGCCAAATAAGTAAACATCACCATCTTGTCATATTTTGCTTCCATGTGTTTGACACCATAACACAAACCAACTTCAATGATTGTAAATCCGATATTTCTGTAAATGTGGCAGTGGATTGACTTCTAGTTTAAATAATGAAAGAGAAAAGCCAAACAAAAACTTTACGAAGTGCTGTATAAGGAAACCAAACTTCAAGTTTGTTTTAAAGGACACAAATCAAAAGACCACCAAATCATTTGAATGTGTACTCTGATAAATGACAACTTTTGCTGGAGTAAAAGCTCGGAAAAATGATTTAGATTCATATTTTAGGGGTTTGAATTTGGCCATTTTTAAGCCATAGTTTAAACCAGCTAGAGTACCCAGAAATAATTTACAACTTCTCACTAGCTAAATTAAAACACAAATTTTGAACGTTGTAAGTTCCTTCGAATTGAAAGCCCCTCTAGAAAAACACAGCAAAATAGCTTTACCAAAAACTAGTAAGCCCCAAGGCTCATTTGCGAAATTTCACAGTATATGTATATATTAAATATTGCATATGTCATTTTAAAGCCTCCTTTTGAAGTCTGATCTTTAATAAACCAGATTAATTTATTAAGCTAAAATAAAACTATATTGGATAATAGTGATTTAGCATTTAATGAACAGTTTTAATCCGTTCATTAAGGTGCTTACAGTCTTAAAAACTTACAAAATACTGCATTTTCTAACATTTAATGATGTGTGTTATTTATGTTTTTGTTCAGAGTGCCAAATGTCAAGTGATATGAGACTAACTGGTCTAGCAACATCCTGTACAAAAGCTTTGCTTCCTTCATGATATTAAATGTGATGAGGTCGCATCATATATTACCTGGAAGTCACGCAAAAATACATTTCTTAAAACGTTTTTGCATTAATTTTATTTAATTATGATAGAGAGTTGTAATTTCCGATTAATTTCTAAGATAATCATTTGAATCATTTGTTGTTTCCATGGATTGATCAGAACTTTTTATAATTTTTTTTTTTTTCATTTTCCAACCTGTGAGGCACCGTTTAACGAAGAAAATAATGTTGTCTTGAAATCTCACGAAAATACACTTGAACTTTATATTAGTTAAGTATTGGTGCTGTAAACATTTTGTTTTGTTTTGCTTAATGTTTCTAGTAAATTTTACTCTGCTAAATTCTAGTCATACAATCAAGAACGCATCCATAATATTTTCAATTTGTAAAATTTGTTGTTTCTCTAAATAATATTAGTCATGTTGCATGACTTTTTTGATATCCTCGGCTAGAGTATTGGGTTAGTATTCTGTGAGACATTGCAAAGTAACATAGGCTTTATTTCCCTCCTGGGAAGAGAAGGATTACGTGGATAAGTCAGTCAGTAAGTAAGCTGGTATCACTAATGATAACATGCTTCCTTAGTTAGTGTGACTTCATGGCTCAGTTAGTAAAAGAGCTGCACAACACCACACATTGGTCCATGCGTTCAGGACTGTCAAAGCCTGAACTTCTTATTCGGAAACCTTTCACATATGTTTAAATAGCAGACATAACCTTAACTATCTTTCATATTGTTCTGCATGGTTTTGTTGTTGAGTTAGCGTGCGTGAAGTGAGCCAATATTTAATAGTTATTTCAAAAACCAGCACAGTTGATGAGAATTGAACAGAAGCCGCAATCACAGATTAGATATTTTTAATGTGGAGGTTTTGCCTCTCAAACAAAACTTAAAAGGAGGAGAATGTAACAAAGAATACATATATATTTTTATTTTTAAATTAACCGTAATGCATTATGAAACAGCTTCTGCGGCTATGAAATTGCCATTTGCCAAAAAAAAAACATGGAAAAACTCGGACTTCAACGGGAAGGCTCGAGCGCTGAAAATATGAGATTCTTCCTTGTTGAAGTCATAAATTAGAACATTCAGTCAACTTCATTTTGTTCACTAACCAAAGTGGTTGGTGGAGATAGAAAATCTACTAGCGAAACTAAATTTCTACTTGTCTGAGTGTGGCCAGTTGGTACTGAGCGCTAGTGTCGAGCCCAGGCAGGATTGAAAACCGATATCTCTACAAACCAGTGCAGCCCACTTTTCAATTTTGGTAAGTCAATCTTTACCACTCAAAGGTATTCAGCGATTAGATTGATTGAGTTTATAACGTTATTACTACCAACGAGCCAGCCGAGCGAAGACGCGATGCTGGCGAGGCGGGAGCATTATAGAGCCGTGCGAAAGAACTATACAGGCGGAAAAAATCTCGACTGATCTAGATAGATGTAAGTAATGTAAGATTTGATGATGTAATGCCAACGATGCCTTTTGTCTTCGAATAGACCAATCACTTAAAACTTCGAATGGACCAATTTTTTTTTCTATTAAAACTAAAAGCAATTAAAACAACATAAATAAACGAATACTCGCAAAGGAGATTTTTACGATGTGTAATTTGACTTCTAGACAATTCCAGCGGATGAAATTACCTTGATCGTCAACATTGATTGTAACGGCAAAGTACACGTAGTGTGAGAAGCTGACATTTCAAGTGTCGATGATCACTTAAGATGTTTCAACAAAGGGTAGTAACATTTTTGCCAAGTAGTTTTCTCTAAAATTTTCATGCGTGACCTATATATCTACTTTGATTTTAGAATTTGATTTTATTTTTTAAAACTTCATACAGTAAAACACAAAGATCGCACAAATATTCGAATCTCGACAAACCTTGTGGTTGGAAAGCAGAGATCTTACCAACTGCGCCAACCACGCTAGTCCGCCTGTAAAGTTAACTCGGTTTTCCATCTTTCCCGGCGGGGTAGGAAAATTGCTGGGAGCTAACCTGCGATGGGTTAGTGTCCCGTCCAAGGGGAATCAAAAGATGAAGACTCTCCAATCCGCGCCGCTTAACACTACAGAAACCGGAGATAAGCACCAGCTCCCTGGGCCACTAGGCTCATAAATGATTCACCTTTAATAAAAAAAGACATTGGTTTATTATTTACAGTGGTAAATGGATTTTCATGACCGTATGTTAGCCAATACGACAGATTCTTTTCATAAATTCTTGGTTTGGAGTCAAATTTTAGTATTAAAGTACATGCCATTTGCATAGTTGAGTAAGTATTTTCATTATTTAATTGAGCCGCCAGTTCTAAAATTTTTTTTTTTTTACTTCCAAACGTCTACAAAAATTATCGGCTAGATTTTAAAACGTAGTATACTAGCGTAATTGATAATCAGTGAGTAATGCATGCCGTAGGTAAGTTACATAATAGATGTTCTCTTGAGTCCTGCATACATTAATGTTTGATGTCTAATACTACTAGTAGTTGCAAATTCGTAATTAATTATTTATATAAAATAACGATGAACAAAGTAAAAGACTTGTGGCCCTTGATCTCCGTAAATAACCTTTTATATAAAAGTTTTTTTCGTATTAAATGATAAAAACTTTGAACATTCACGAATGTAATCAATAAATAATAAAAATTACTCTTGTTTATTTTTCTCCTTATTTTATAAACATTTTGAAACTGTTGTGCAGGACATTGACTGGTTGAATAAAGAATTATAGAAAAAAAATGCTCTTTTAAAAGCTTTAAGCAAAAACATGCTTACAAGATTACGGCTTCTTGTTTTCTCTGTTGAAGGCCGTGCGTAATACGCTGCTATTTGTTGTCCACTGAGACTGTTTCACTTGAATATTCAGAGTTTTACAGAAATATAATTTGTAAACCATTATTGCCAACTCATCACTCGGTAACTTCGGCTGAATGCCCGACAGTTGCCGAAAACACTCGGAAAAAGTTCGGGATTCATCCT
>JAPEIX020003621.1:0-13057 GCA_026122405.2 Zoanthus sansibaricus
TTAGTCTGTAAGATATAATCAGATGGTAAAAGTGTATATTAACAGGACTAACAAATGCCTAAAAAGGCTACAAAAACCAAGTATCAATGATAATTTAACAAGGATCGCATGCTTGTATATTAAAGTACTTGCTTCTTTACAGGTGATTCTGGATTTTTTTTTTAACTTTTCCAAAGAAATGGGTCGGTCGGGCGATGGGAAACATTTTATGGGGATGGCCTAAAAAAGGTTCTTATAAAACAAAGTGTAGACCAGATTGAAAGATTTTAGAGAACAAGTTTATAGTCAAAAAACTTTAAAGGTCCTTTGAAACTTTTACTCTAAAAAATATTGGGAAAATATGCAGTTTCTCATTCAGAAGTTCAAGGGTTTGATTAATAAAGGATCTGGAATTTCTTTCGTACCATTAGATAATCCTTTTCTTACAAAACTTGATTAGTTAATAATGAGAGCGGTAAGATTTCCATAGAGCGATAAATCTATTTTACTATTTTCTTTCTGAAACGTTTTCACATATTCTCCCCGAAAAAATTAGGCCCTGTGAGCTTCTTCATGGATAAATATAAATTTTACAGCGGAGATTTTGCATCGCACAAAATTGAAGAGATAGTAGTTTTCATGAAACAAATAGTAGCAATATTTAACAACTATCCCCCAAAAGGGAGGTGAATAGTGGTGGATATATACCGAGACGTGAAGCGTGGAGGTATGTATCTAGTTCTAGTCACCAGAAAATTTAGTTTAAACGTTTGTTTTTTCTAATTTTTGAGCACTCGGTTCCTGTCATTTTGACTTCCGCTTCAAAATCAACTTATAGTCTTGGATATTGAGAGTTACGGGAGCCAATCAGAGCGCGCGAAAATGGAATATCGGTTGCTTGGTAAATACTAAAAACGATTTCCATTTTTATTGCTAGCTTTAGGGGCTATTTTGGAAGCTAAAATTTTGAGGAAAATTTCAGATTATAGTTTTATAGAAATGGAGGCAGCGTGGATCAGTGGTCAGAGTTGGGGGTTTCAATGCGGAAGACCCGGATTTAAATCCCCGGCTCGGGCTAATGAATGAATTTGATCCCAGGGAAAAATCAGCTGGTTTGCCTCCAACCAGTTGGGATTCTTAACTGGAAAAGATATGAGGGGGATTTTAACATGACACTGAAAAGCCCCTTTAGAGGAGTTATTATTAGATATTTATTATTATTATTATTATTATTATTATTACTATTATTATTATTTATGTTTGTATATTGCATAAAGCTATAATAAAGTTTCCATTATTATTATTATTGAATAAAGTATACGTATCTCAAGTTAAGTATGTAGTTTGTGTAAGGAAAGAAGTTACTGCACTTTTTTGTGCTTTATCACTCAAATGGCCCCAGATTGAGCTTTTCAAGTTGTCCTATTACAATTTTATCTCCAGGATTTTTTGATATAGTTTAGTGGTCAGAAATTAAATTTGGGAGGCTAGCAATTGTGATTGGATCCCGGATGGAGAAATATAAAGTATTATTTTCCTTCCTGCTATACTAAAATAGTTTAATGCATATATTAATCACTCGATTTACAGCTTAGTGACTTACATCAACCAAAAGATAATTACTCAATGGAAATCATTTTTCATTATGATCCCCGGAAGGCCTAGAAATTTCTAGGAAATTGGTTTAAATTTAGCTTATGACAAATGAATCTTGTTGAGAATGATCATGAGCACAATTTCTCAAAAATGAAAATAACAAAGGTTTTTTAAAGCTAAGTGAACAGAATAGAAGGTGATTGATTTTCAGCAAAGTAAGTGAGGGGAAGACACGGCGAACTTACTAGGAACTAATTTACATATCGAGAGTGAAAATAAAATTGTTTTTGGTTTGCTGAGATAATAAACATGTTTTGATAGCGAAAACAAGAGAGCATGACCATGAGATACTTGACACAGCACGTCCTCAAGATATTACACAATCTAGTTTGCAGGCACGTACATTGTTACTCTACGTAAGGGCCGGACAATTTGACTTTTGAGGGGGTTGATGGAAGATTTAGTCTATGCAAGAATTTTATTTTTGCCCAGTTGAAAAAGAAAGAGATTTTTTCTGCAAAAGATGTAGCGCAAAATATATATATATTTTTTTCCAATGCTGGGTTTTTTTATTTTGGCGCTTTTGGTTTGCCGCAATAATGACCAAGGTGAGACCTCGATCATCAGACATGATTTTATACTGGTCCCAAAATGTTTTGCTCGCAACCCCCCAGCAAAATTTCTGCGTACGGGTCTGGGATTAACTTATAGTCACGTTCTTGATACATTGTCATTGAAAGGGAATTTCCCCGCCATTTTGATTTAGGCAAGACTAATTTAATTTTTCGAACATGGATCCGATCTAACCTGTTTCAAGAGAAATGGAAAAAAAAGGACAGTAAAGTTAACTGAATTTCAAGTTGTACCGGAGACTTCTTATTGCAATTTGACCTTTATAATTGAGGCAACGAAAACAAAAAAGATTTCAACAAGAAGGTCATGTGCTATTTTTAAAAAGTCACAACACATGTCTGGGCTTGCTGGGGTGTAATTGACATGTCAGCGAACTATATAAATCGCGCTGCCACTGAAGTTGAGAACGGCTGTACATCAAGATACACAAGAAGTTAGCTAAAAAGGTAAGTTTGAGTCTTAACATGGGATTGGTATTTTCTTCTCTCTCATTCAAACCGCTTCAAGTCTTCCCTCATGTAAACTCAGTGCCAGCCGACCACTTGCATTACGTCTCTAAGGGATTTTGCAAGATAACTGATGTAGAGGTAGATGTAGCGGAAGTAATGCGCTATGTACTTATTCCTTATTTAAGCTAGCATACTAGAAAGTTTATTTTTTTTGTTCGCTCATTGACACTGCTACTTTATTCAGCCATTAATAATATGATTAAAAATAGCTGCAATTGCAATTGGAAATTTTGTTGGTTAAAAAGACATAGAATCAAATGGCTGCTCCTGGTCGTCAGATTTAGTGGTGCGCCCGAACAAGCATGACTAAAAAAAACTTTGTCAAATTACATTACAAACCGTTTTGAATGTACTCGCCCTTCAAAGTTTTCATGTGTGAATTAAATGCACGGACAAGACTTGATTGGATTCAGTAGTTAGTGGTGCTTATCAATTGAAGATTGATAATCACGTTTGCTTAATTCCACGACAAAAGGCTATATAGATCAACATTGCTCCGAGTATCTGAGTTGATCAATCTTCTATACATCTTGGCTAAAGTAAGTAATCTCAGGATCGAAAGCTATCACAACAGAAAACCGATACAGTATTTAAGATGTTGAAAACTTCTTATAAATCTGTACTAAAATTTGTACATGAGATAACTCACGCAGTTTTTAAGACATTTGATGACATGAAAACGCAAATGAATCTATACTACTACTTACTTTCTTTTCAAGTTCAAAATTTCAGATTGGTTCCGGGTACTCAAACAAGTTAGAAGAATTGAATACGGGGCCTATATATTAGACATTGTTGTAATTTTTTTAAAAGTTTCAGCCTATCCATGACGTACAGGACTGAAAAGAGAGGGGAAAATAAGTGAATAATGAAAAGAATATTCAGTTTGAAGTGTGAATCTAAAAGTAATTGCAAAGATGCAGACGTTCTGTAAAGCATTTGTCCTAAGTTCACGTTTCACTGTTTTCATTTATTTTCAAAATAAAACAAGCGTAAAGAACGTGGGGTCAATATTTCTCATGCTTGGTTAAAAACCATACGGAAAAACAAAAAACAAACCTACAGAACAGGTAGATCAGTCACGTCAATCAGGGAGCCTTTGGTTCAACCAATCACAGCACTGAGCACTGAACATGATAATGTGTATAACAAGCGTTTCTCTCAGTCTAACCCATCGGCTGATGAAGACTTGCTCTCACTTTATGCTGCCCACAGTTATTTTGTCCTTGGAAATATATAAAAGAACTATACAGCTTTTTGTAATTTCTTGCTGAACCTGGGAAAAGCCGGATTTTTACAAGTTCAGTCTGCAGTAGTAGTAGTTAGTCTGCGACCACCACTGGACAGGACACTTATCTCTCACAGATTTACTCCAAGCAGACTATTCAGGGTCGGCCAGGGGAAATAGTGGAATACCAATATACACGAAAAACAACATCAAATGTATCCGAAAATAATTTGAAACTCATGTATACCGATATTTCAAAAACGACATGATATACCAAAATTCAAGTTAAGTGTAATACCTTTATACAAAACTTTAAGCATACCGTATACATAATATTAAATACCCCTAAATACCGTATACCCAACTTTAAGCATACCGTATACATAATATTAAATACCCCTAAACACCGTATACCCAAACGCCCTGACCAACCCTGACGCTGCAACTATCTCTCTTTTTAAATACATATTAAAAACATTTCTTCTTAGCTGATTCACTATCTTTAAATAGTACTTGTTCTCTGCTGCTTTTTTGTCCGTTTTGCTTTGCTTGCTTTTTATCCTAATCAAAAATTTCAGTATGATTTCGCTGTTTTTTATTCTTTGTATTTAGTCTTAGGTTAGGAAGGAAGCTCTATCAATAAGCCCCACGATTTCTATTAGAGCTTCCTCGCCAGAAAAATACTTTTGTTCCTTTTACTTTAATTTACGTCTAGTTTATGTAACAATTTTGTAATATTTTAATGTCTGTACTTATGTTGTTTTTGTCGCAAATAGATAAACTGAAACTGAAACCTTCTCCGGAAGGATGAAAAGCTAAGTTAGCTTAAGGTTAAGATTCGTTTGAAACCGATAAAAATGACCAAAACGAGATCATTAGCCATTTAGATAGATACATAGTAAACCTATAAAAATGTGAAAAAAAGTTGCGATATCTCATATACAGAACGAGATTTTGAAATAGAAAATATCACCGGAAGTAAAATGGCTCATCACGCCCTATTGTTTTGACAGCGCCCCGTGACGTCCGTTTCTTGGAAAACATTACCGCCGCAAGTGTTTTTGTTGGCTAAGTGTTCTTGCGGGCGAAGAAAAACAAACATATGATGGTGAGCTTGGAAGTCCACCTAAACTTTTAAAAGCTTTTTCTCAAAACTATTTTTGTGTCAAATCTATGAAACACTCGAGGTTCCAAATTTGGCAGTTTTTCGTCCAATGACTTGAAATTTGGCAGTTTTACAGCTAAATACCTGAAGTTCAAAACTGTGTCAGCGTTTTTGGAAATTTTAAAAACTTTTTAAGTTATCACAATAACTTGTTTACGAAGCTTTCGTTTACGAAAGTGCTTTGTTGGGTTTTTGGTTGTAAAATAAAAACAAAGCGCCTTTTCAAAAAAGGCTGACATATGGTTTTGGACTTCAATTAGTACCAATTAATTGGTGCGATCAAACGCAACACGTCTGACTGGGAACTCCCGAAAGAGAACACAAAGGTCGGAAAATAAGGCTTTTGTTCTCTTTATTTTTTTGAAATTACGAAATAAAACTTAAACAACGATTTAGAGAATTTATTAAGCTTTTCAGTGATATATAGGTTTATAGGGTTACGTTGCAAAAAAAACAGAGATATGCTCCATTAACCAAAAACACCTCCTAAACTGAATAGTAACCTTCAGCGAGCGGAAAAAATATTCGCACAAATATTAGAAGACCGGCCGGGGATCGAACTGGGGAGCATGTTTCAAATAGTAGAATACCGGCCGGGGATCGAACTGGGGAGCATGTGTTGGGAAGACCAACCTTGTGGTTTCTAAATTCTGCAGTTGGCTTCCCTTTATTAAACATTTTTATTCATTATGTGGCCAGCGTGTACGTATATTTGTAAACAAATCACTCGCTCATTTTCAATAGACCTTTGCAGCAAATGATCACATGGTACAAATAATGATATTCTGGATGGCAAAGGAATTTGACAGGGTCTCAGACAAGGCACAATCAACTAGAAATGCATGAGTTTTCATTGTTTGACATTTCCCAGTGGAGTCTGTCACATTCCTTTGCCATCCAGAATATCATTATTTGTACCATGTGATCATTCGTTGCAAAAGGTTTATTGCAAAAACATAACCGTTGGCGTCCAAACTTATATCTAATTCAGGAACTTTTCTTTACATCTAAATTGTTTAGTGTCGCTCAGCGACTCTATATTTATTTTTGATTTACTCTTCATCGGAAAAAAAAAGTGAAATGCTCCTATTGGGACTCGAACCCACGTCGCCTGGTCTATAGTCAGGCGTGAAAAGCACTACACCACCGGGACTCGCTATCCTCGCAATTTAGCAAATTACGGGATAAAGAGTGATCCCCATGTGATCCCTGGGGCCCGATTTTTACTTCAATAGAAGAATACCTGAACTAGTATGTATAACAGACCAGCGGTCTTAACTTAAATTCCCTGAACTGCTACAAAGGACCAGAGGTCAAGGGTTCGAATACTTGAACTAGTATAACAGGCCAGAGGTTAAGGGTTCGAATACTTGAGCTAGTATAACAGGCCAGAGGTCAAGGGTTGGAATCAAGCCATCAGTTAATGAGCTTCATAACTCTTCTCTACAGAACAACAATGAAACTCACCTGCCTTGTCGCGTGCTTTATCCTGACTACAACCAGTACAATGTGTTATGGGAAGGCGCAATTCAGCTGTGCTGAGGGGCCTCCTGGAAGATATTGCTTTGATGACCTATCTGGCTATCACGATTGTCACGTGGATAAAAAAACAGGGAAACTGGTGGACACACTGCATACTTGCCCAAATGGCACAAGGTGTGTATTGTTGAAAGTACATTTGATCTCAAAATTATCTTTAGATATTTGAAAGTGAATACCTTTTAGATTACATATTTTCACTAGAGCCATTCCTGATCTGTATTTTGAAAATATTGCTATATCTATTTGAAAATCATCTTCACAAAAAGTTTACAGTTCGCCAAAAAAAAATGAAACATGGCATTTTGACGTTATGACGTCAGTGTAAGAACTTTGTGAAATCTTTTAGTCCTCAGCTTGCACATGTTGTTATCTATCTCTAAGGAAACGGATCAATGAATCGTTATCTAAAAAATATCAAAATCCCAAGGAACACATTAGGAAAACTTTAGGTTTTGCCCGAAAATTTAGCAAAAGTAAAGGGAACGCAAAATATATGGTTATATAGATAAGAATAAAATGCAAATAATTACTATAAAATTGGCAGTTATTACAAAATCCCAGCTATACCTAGAGGTTAGCTCGCTTCTTTTAGTTAATTTTCCGCAAGTTCTGGTTTTCAAATTACATAAAGCTATTAGAAGTATAAGCATCGTAATTTTAAAAACAATAAGTAGTTTTGAGAGGATTGATTGCTATAAATATTTATCAAAAATGCGCGTGCAGTTTTCCAGCATTCAATTTGGTAAACGTAGGGTAGTTAGTAGATACCACTGCAAATCAAATTGTTGTGTGGGCCAACTTTTTGTTTTTTGGTAGATGTGTTTGTTATCTTGATCGCTCGTGTGATGTACAAGAACCTTGCCAAAAGTACCGCTCTCCGCCAAGTTTTGCTAAAATATACACCGTCTATGGTGAGACCAAGCAACAGGTTATAGGGCCCATGGGACCCGGCCCAATCTCCGCCCGACAGACAGCCATCTTCCAAAATAAGGATGACAAAAAGTTGCGCTGGAATACAAACCAGCAGAACTTCTTTGAATCGTGGTTTTATCTCCCATCTTCACAAGCGCAAAGCTACAACGAGGTAACAATATTTAATTATTATGGCTAAGCTAAATCCTTTACGAGCCATATGGCCCATGAAGCCGGCGCTTATCTCCGGTTTCTGTAGCACTTAACGGATTAGTGTCTTTGACTCCCCCTGGATGGGACACTAATCCATCGCAGGTTGGCTCCCAGCAGACCCTGAAACTCATTTACCTACCCCGGAAGGGTGGAAAGCTGAGTTAGCTTAGGCGGGAAACGAAGTCGCACAAATCAGTTCAAATCTTGGCAGAACCGGGGACCTTGTTGCAGAATTCTTACCAACTGCCCCAATTATGTCCACCGCAATTATTATGGCAGTTGAGCTGAATAAACGTAAATTTACGTGCGTGCACGTGATCTAAGCATTTTCAAATGAACAGCCTAAAAGTTCAAGCTGCAACAAGATTCGCTCCGAGATTTCGATACAGCGCCAACTGAGCTACAAAACAACAGCAGTTGCGAGCTGCAGATCAAATTTAGTTGTTTGATGCAATCTGTTATTAGCAATGATGAAATGACTAGGTTTCTATATTGCACTCGTAACACCAAGTATCGTCTCTTAAGCAGAGGTGGCGTCATTTTTATTTGGAGTTTTAGCGACACAATACAGGCTTTTTAAGAACGAAAAAAATTGGGTCAAAGAACCGGCTTTTCATTCACCCCAATAATTTCTTTCTTGTTTCTATCTTTAAGGAAAAATGACCAATCAAATCACATCAACTGCTTTTGTGCTACTGCTAACGCGCGATCGATTAACTAGCGTAAAACGTACAGGCGATTGTGCGCTACAAGTTTAAAATGAAAAGATGTTGTATTTTTAAATACAACGATGTGATGATCTAGAGTTTTAATAGTTAAGAGTGAATTTATGAAAAATACATTTTGTGCAACCGTCTTTCTTGATAAATTTATATTGAAAAATATGATTGATTTTGGGACACAACGTTGAAGAGAGCAAATTGTTTTTGATGAAACAAAAAAAAGCATTGTAAAACATTTCAATCAGGTATCATAGTGGAATTTTCCCAGAATTAAAAGTGAATGGGAAGGAACAAATTAGTTTATACAACCGCTTTAACAACGAATTAGCTATCGGCGTTTCCCTAAAGTATTTGATATGACATTCTAATAAAGTATTTAAGAGTTATTTTTGTTTAATTTATGAGCATGGAAATTAATACTTTTGCGATATTACTTGAATTACAGTATTATGTGCGATGGGACTTGGATTACTGTAACAAGACAACAACTAAAAGTTTACCATTTTTTGGGGTTCCTTCCCACTTCACCTACAATGGAACCACGAGTTGTGGGTGGAGGTCATGTGAACAATGGATGTGGTTCACGGGTGGACGTACACTAGGAGATTCGAGCACAGCCGAGTACTGGTACATATACCAGAATCCTAACGATCTGCAGTACCTACCGATAAGCTACGAATACCGTCTCTACGGGAGTGCGATTTCTAAGACGAATGTTGTGTCTAACACTACGTATGTGTTCACTGAAGAAGTGGATGATTCAGTTTTTAATCCCCCAAAGCAATATTGTTCTGTTTCGGACTTTCAGAACATTTGAAGGTGTTTTGGAGATGTTCTGTGAAAGACACTGCTGTTTGGAAACTAATTACCGGTTACTTTTGCTTTATGAAATTAAAACCTAGACGAATAAGGACCTCTATTTGTTGCACTACACGTTGACGGCAAGAATCTATTTCAGTATTTCTTTGCATGTAGAAAGCCAAAACATTATAGTGTAACAATGAGGTTTGTTAATGTTGCTAACTGGCATCCTTTGTTTATGATTTGTTCAACTTGTACAACATAGACTATTATTTTGCGATCTCTTAATTTTTACGAAGTAAAGTGTATTTTCAATTATATAAATACTAAAAACTGCATTTTTTTAAAAACATGTGCTCAAGTAGATGATTTTATTTGACTGATTTCATTTATTGATTAAGCTAACTGTCGTTTATGTGTTTATGATTCGTCGTAGAACATGAGTGGATTTGTTATTATGTCTCTTAAAGCAAATAGTCGGACTTTTTTTTAGTAGTGTGCTACAGAAACAGCTTTGAAAACGGCATTGTTTCCTAATTTGAGTTGGGTTAAGTGCTTGGGTGGTCGTAAATTAATAGACCCATCTTACAACTGTTAGCGTCCAGCTGCGGTTAGTTTCAATACTGTGACAGAGGTAAATTTGAATACAGGAAAAAAACCTAAAAGTTCTATTATATACAAGACGAAAATAAATTGCGGCAAAATATTTTAAGCTTTTGACATTTTGTTCCCGCATACTAAAGCACAGGACAATCACCAAGGATATGTTGGCTTTATATTCTAATCAATGCAATCTAATTACAAAATGTGAACAAGATTAGGATGATCGTTCTAATAAAAAATATCTTATTAACTGGAAACAAAATGATATTTCGCGTAATATATCACAGAACTAGACTAAAAGAAGGAATATATTTTCACTATTACGACTTATGCCAAAAAACAAGTTTTTATGGTTGCAATCGCGAGGAATAAATTGTCACGTGATCTATGTAGTATATCAACGTTCCGTGGCCTTAATGCCCGTTTATAGTATCATTGTGTTGTTAAACTATTTATAAACAATTTCCAAAACTTCAAAGAAAATGTAGAAAAAAGCCGATCAATTTGATATTTTATGAAATGGATTGTTGTTCATCGTGATAGTCACGACAAGTCACTTAGCTGTAGGTCGCGAAGTTTCGACTGTTTACTGCTAATCTTTTTCAGGAGATGATTAGAAATAATTAGAAATTTCATTTGAAGCGGAGTTATTTCTTAAAAGACATCGGTTAATTCCTAGGTATGACATTTCGTTTGGATATCTGGAACTTTTTTTGGATATTTGGAGGACGATTTTGGATATTTGGAGCCTCGAATCTCATATTCTCTTAATAATAATAATAATAATAATAATAATAATAATAATAATAATAATGATAATAATATCGCGGGACGCGAACGGACGCAAGTCCTAGAGCTCTATAACATCTGAAGTTTAACGCTTTTATAATGCGTTTTATTTCACAATTACTGGTTCTTTGGATAATATCTATAACTATGCAACACGTTCGAAGACCCAAATGGGAATCAACAGAAAAGGAAAACCTAGAATCTAAGTGGATTAAAGAAATCAGATCCATACTGCAATCAAATGCACCAGCATATTCCGCCGAACCCGTAGTAATAACTGCAAAGCTATACTATCAAAGCATTACGAAAAAGAAAACTGGTCATCACCAGATAAGATCACCAACTTCTGAATCAAGAAGCTTACTACACTACACTCACAAATTGCCACAGCCCTGACAGAAATTATCAATAAGGAACTCTCGCTACCAACATGGCTTCAAGAGGGAAGAGGTATTATGATTCCTAAGAAAGAAGAACCAGTTGCCAAAGATTACCGGCCAATCACGTGGTTAAATACACTGTATAAAGCAATAACATCTGTGATTGATGAGCTACTGGAAAAACACGAAACAACACATCAACTTATGCAAATTGATCAAAAAGCCTGCAAGCAAGGGTCCATGGGTTGTATTGATAACCTCCTGATAGCTAACAACCTTTATAAAGAATATAATCAAGAAATGGGAAATAACCCAAGAGGTCACCACTAAAAATGGGAAAGACAAAACTGGGCCAATCTTTCTACATCGCGGAATACTTCAAGGGGACTCATTTTGTGTTAGGCTATCCACCATGTGCCTAAACCCAATCTCATGGTCACTAAGAAACAACCAAGAATATACTCTTACAAAACAATAACAACACAAACTAACGCACCTTCTTTACGTAGACAATTTAAAGGCATACCACAAGACACCAACAAGCGCAATGATGGAAACGAAACAAATGGAAGGTATGTTCAGTGACATTGGACTGGAATGGGGTCTAGACAAATGCGCAACCGTCACAATTAGTAAAGGAAAATTAACATCAGCTGAAAATTTTATTCTTAATGAGAACGATTCCATCAATATTTTACAAGATAAAGATCACTACAAGTTCCTCGGAAAGCTGGAGAATATTTGAAGAGACTGAGTGTAATTTGGTCCTCAAACATATCCATACCTAGAAAAATCAAGGCATCAAACATATTTGCCCTGCCAGTTATACAGTACCACATGCGGACATCTGATTGGAAACTAAATGACTTGAGACAATTAGACCGAGAAACAAGAAAAATAATCCAAGAGCATGGCGGGATGCACAACTGCGGGTCAACCAAGTTACTATACCTACCAACTTACCAGCAAGGTCAGGGCCTTACAGTGATTGAAACAACCTACATGATCACAAAAATCAAGGTGTCCAATTACCTTATGAAAAATGAAGACCCCGGTTGCAACTAGTACGAAGATTTGAAAAGGTGAAGATTGCTAAAGGATTAAAATCAGTCTTTAAGGATGCAATAAATTATGCTAAAGACCTCGGGATTACCATCACATTTGACAAAACAAAAACAGTGCTCAGCAATGAAGATAAAAAAGTCATCGAAGTACAGCAGGCAAGTCCAAAACACATCTCAGAATTCCTCACTTAAGCAAAAAACAGCATCTATATGAAGGAGACAGCAGAACAGAAATGGTTAGGAGCGTTCACGATAACACAAAGTGAAGATAAAGAAATGGCCACTGACACGTGCAAGTTGCTACAAAAATGGCGAAACATACCTGACATTGTATGCAGTGTCAATACCAAGTTACGGCAACAGCTCCTACCAACTACTCGTAAGAAATATGAAAAGATCAAACTACAACAGCATGTAGTTGATTTGAAATGCAGAATGTGCTCCCAAGGGCACGAATCTGTCACCCGTATTATGTGCGCATGCCCAAAGATAGCCCAGTCTCTATACACATCACGTCATGATAAAATGCTAAGACCATATTACCATTACGTACTTTCAGCCTATGGTTTCAATGAAGAAAGTGATCATAACAGACCTTGGTACCAGCAAAGATCACCAGTACCGGTCCTTGAGAACGCACTATCCAAAATAATTTGGAACATTGAATTCTATATGGAAAAAAACCGGAAAATAATGCGAACAAAGTAGACATAGCAGTAATGGACAAAGAGAAGAAGACATGGCTACTCATCGAAGGAACGGTTTGCAGTATAGGCCTGATATCGGACAGATGGAGGATCAAACAAGAAAAATACAGAGAGTTAAGGGTGGGTATTCAACATCAATACCCTGATTATAAAGTCAACCAAGTAAATGTTGTCTTTGATTTCCTGGCAGGATACCATCAAAGCCTGAAGTACG
>JAPEIX020003694.1:0-13054 GCA_026122405.2 Zoanthus sansibaricus
CAACAGCCAAAAATTCTAAAATTTGTTTGAAGGTTTGATATTTTATAGTTTTAAAGTGTAACTATCATGAAGCATTGATGGGGGGCACTCTGATATATAGAATGATTTATTCTGCTGAAATATTCATGCAGCAAAGAGGGGTGAATCATAATTTAATTTTATTCATGAGGGTATAACTTATGATGTCTTGTTAGAGTGTGATACAAATGATTCCCGAGAGGGTGACATGTGGCATCAGGGAGGGCAATTGGGTGATGTATCTGAGATGGTGAGCCATAATATCTGGAGTAGTGATTCATGCATTACCTCCTAATTCAAGGCTGCCAAACCGGTCCTACACACCTTATTGCAATGGTCAAACATGACTTTAGGTTGATAACTGCCATGCCAGTGATACCAACACGTCCACTTGACAAAGCTCCAAGTGCAGCACCAAACCTCTTACTAGGGTCCTTGTAAGGAGTCACATATTTACCATCAGGAGTGACATCAGCAGTCTTGTTTAGCAGGTTGATCCTTGGAATGCGAACATGATCAAACAAGACAAACCTGTAACAGAAAAACTGTTCAAACATTTTTTTGTAAAATTACTTAATCTTTATACATGGCAGAAAACAGATGGAGAATTGGTTTTGTAGCCCAATCACCTCATTTGTAATTAAGAATGAAAGCAGGAACTTTGGTAGTAGAATTTCTTGTAAATATTCATTTATTTGACTTAAACAAGAATTACCTTGAAAACAGTTTATAACATTTACTAAAATAATATAAATAAAAAAAGGTAATTTAGTCTTGAAAGTAAAGATTTTTAAACCAAAACCTTGTTTTGAAAACGATCAGTTTCTAAATATTTGTGGTGCCAAAATGGAGGTGGGTTGGCCAAATCATGAGACGAGGGCCAGGGAGTCTTCCCAAAGAAGCCATTAAGTGGCACATGACTGGAAAGAGTAGGAGAAGATGCTGACCCAGAGATACTTTACACAGGATTGCAAAGAAAACGTTCGAGGGACTTTTTAGTATTATGTTATTAAAATTCCTGTCTTGGACTTTTTCAAAAACAAATTGTTTCATTATTTACAAAACAAGGATAATTTGTCCCTGCATGGGATCACCAATATTTAAAAAACAAGGATAGTTTGTCCCTGCATGGGATCACCAAGAATAAATTCAATTCAATAATGATTCAAAAAAACAAATTTAACACATTAACAATATACTAACCCATTATCAAGGCCATTTTGTCCCAATTTCTCTCCAATGTCACCCACAACAACCCCTGGCATGGGTTGAAGTGTCTCTGTGTCTCTCACCTGTACCACAAAACTGTGCAAACCATGACACTTACCATCAGTGTGAAGTTGTGCAAATACAATGGCATGGGTGGCTGACTTGCCAAGGTTTCCTACCCACCATTTTGTCGCTTCATAACATGGTGTATGCAGATCAAATTCCTACAAACACAATTATTAACAGTTGAATGGTACATAACAGAATCATCAAAATGTTACTATGATACAAATTAGGTTAATACATTAATTCATCTAATTCAATTAAAGTTTAATGAGTCATTGTAAAACATATTAAAAGAAATGTATCAAAATCTCAAGATTCTAGAATGTCAGTGATAATATTATTGCTTCTTCAAGTTGTTATTAAATAACCTATTTTATAATTTTAAAGTGCCTAAATAGACATTTTTTTCAGTTTTGGTATCTGAATACATATTAAAGAACATTCTAAAAAAACATTTTCGATACCATTGCATTTTCACCACAAAATAGAACTTACATGTTCCCACACTGCCCACGCCCAGTGAAGATGACCATGAGTTGCTAAGTCTGGGTCCAGAAAAGGCTGTGATGTCACTTCAGGAATTGTGTACTCTCAGCCAGTTTATTTCAATGTTTTATTGTATTTCCATACAGACTCGATCATTTTTCCGATTATTTATGCCAAAGATTAACTGACTTTGTATAGAAAAACAATGAAACATTGTAATAAAGGGTTGACGATCCCTGAAGTGACATCATGGCCTGTTCTGGACCCAGACATAGCAACTCCCGGTCATCTTTGTTGGGGGTGGCCACCACAGATACTTTAAGGCACAATTTTGTGGTGAAAATATAACAGAATCAAAAAATTTGTTTAATAATTACTTTTGAATACATTCTAGTGATACCAACACCGAATTTGTTTTGGACATATAGACACTTTAAAGACGTGTAGAATTATAGTTAGCTTGAACGTAGGATATCCTGTGCTTGCAGTAAATGGAGAGAATTGGTGAGCTTGCAAGTAAATCACAGCATTCCACTAGAGGAAAGAGCAAAGATATACTATCTGTGTGTGTGTGTGTGAGGCCTAAATTGCTGTATGCTGTGAAAACTTTGGCACTAATGGAAAGACTGTAAGGACTGCTAGCTAGTTGTGATCATAGAATGTTGAGATTCGTGTCAAAATGAAGAGATCGAATATAGGTCTGGGTTGAAATAGGCATTAATTTTTTTTAATACCATGTCTTCTATGTTGTGTGGGAAAAGGTACACTTGGAACCTTAAAGGAATAATCTACAGGACTTTTATAAGACCTGTGATGACATGCGGATCGGAAACATGGGTGGTACGATCAGTTGAAGAAGATGTTTTGAGAAGTCTGAGTGGAAAGATACATGGTTCGAAAGATGTGTGGTGTGAAGTTGGCTGATGTATAATAAACACAAGAGAGTTGATGGAAAGATTAGGATTGAAGGATACAACTTTTGAAACTGTTTGGCAAGGAAGTTTGAAATGGATGGGTCATGTATTGAGAAAGAGTGATGACAAGTGTGTGAAACAGGCATGGAATTTTGAGACTGAAGGCAGAAGTGGAAGGGGGAGACCTAAGTTGAGTTGGAAAAGAATGACGGAGGAGTGCTGTAAAATTGGTGTGAATGTTGACAATGCAAATGCCTGAGTGATGCGAAAAAGTTGCACTAAGTCATGGAAGGAAAGTTAGTAACTCTTTGAAAAAGGAAAAAGTACTGACTTAAATAAAATTATGAATATGATCCAATGTTCAATAAACACGTATAGCAATGCTAATCAAAGTGTGCAGACTGTAACAAACAACCATTGTTTCTTGTGTATACTGTACATGTTGTGGTTGAATTTTTCCCTTTCTCTTTTCCATTTAATATTTTCTTATATCAGTTTTTATCAGCTGTCTCAAAAAGGGCTTCTATATTTTTCAGAGTTTTCCACCTGAATATCTACCTCCCTTTAATGACTCTTCCCTACGGTGCCTAATATATACAACTCTATGCCACACACACCCAGCTATATCTTTACCATCTAACTTTACATTACACTTCCACATTTTTTTCTGTCTTTTTTGATTTGGCACACATCAAGAATTGAATTTAACAGACTTTTCGATCTGTATCATTCTACAGTTTTTACTTCTCCTCCACTTGACCACACAAGCACATTACAACTTCAAGGTGGATTAATCGTGTTGGCTAAGAATGAAAGAAACTGCTGTGCAACACAAATGTGGGCTCCCGCTACGCATGCGCATTTTGTGGTGTACGTGACCGAGGGCGATTGCTCGGGATTCTTCGTTGCTCATCAAAATCGCATCATGAATATTCTTGAATATGGATAATTATGCGAAATTATTTGCTAACAAGTATATGTAAAATTTCGTGGTATTGTTTTCTCCTGACTTTGAATGAATGCCTTTTTCTTTGACGAAAATAAACTTTGACCAGTGTCAACTTCCAGCTGAAGCTTAATATACATTTTAAATTTTTAATTCTAAATGTGTAATGTTTTGAGGAGAACACTGCCGGTAAAATCAGTCTTAAGTTTGTTCTTTGGAGTTCGAGATACAGTATTTGCAAACCGCCCGAAGTTGTGTCAACTAGCCAACAATGTGACATTGAGACAATCAGAAAAGCTTCTATCACGAACTCAAAGTTTTCAAAGACATCCGCAAATCTATAATATACACAATATTTAAATCGATGACAACGTACGCGTTTGGAACTACTAATATTTAAAAGTAACTCAATAAAATAAGACATTACCAAACTTCAGATCAATCTAACCAGTTTCACATTTTTATTTTTGGCAGGAAAAAAATACTGTTTTGCTGATCTGCTATACGATATGTAAACCGATCTCTTTTATTTAATTTTTCTTTGAAGTTGGAGCGAGATTTCTGCAAACCGCCTAAAGTTGTTTCAACTAGGCAGTTTTCATTGTCCAACAATGTGACATTGGGACAATGAGAAAAGCTTCCATCACGAACTTAAAGTTTTCAAAGGCAAGGAATTATTTCAAATCCGTAGAGCAATTTTCCTTAAAATACAATATATTTCAATCGTTTTTTTAAACAGTTTTTAAAATGTAAATCAGAAATTTTAGCAAACAATGCAGTTCTAAAACAAGAGCACTGGGTATCAATAGTCATGCCTCAAACCTTTTTCCTACTTTTATTTTTATTTGGCAACAAAATACAGTTGGGATGATCAGCTTCAATCGATTTCTTTTATTCTTTCTTTGAAGTTCGAGATATCTGCAAACCGCCCGAAGTTGTGTCAACTAGGCAGTTTCTATTGTCCAACAATGTGACATTGAGACAATGAGAAAAGCTTCCATCACGTACTCAAAGGCAAAGAATTATTTCGCATCCTTAGAGCAATTTTTCTTAAAATACAATACATTTCAATCGTTTTTTAACCATTTTTAAAACGTAAATCAGAAATTTCAACAAAACATTACAAACAGTTCTAAAACAAGAGCATTGGGTATCAACAGTCACGACTCAAATCTTTTTCCTATTTTTATATAATTTATTTAGCAACAAAATACAGTTGGGGTGATCTGCTTCAATCGATTTTTGTAAAACCATCTCTTTTATTCTTTCTTTAAAGTTCGAGATATCTGCAAACCGCCCGAAGTTGTGTCAACTAGGCAGTTTCCATTGTCCAACAATGTGACATTGAGACAATGAGAAAAGCTTCCATCACGAATTTAAAGTTTTCAAAGGCAAAGAATTATTTCGCATCCGTAGAGCAATTTTCCGTAAAATATATATATATATATTTCAATCTGTGTTTTTAACCATTTAAACGCAAGTCAGGAATTTCGGCAAAACATTACCAACACTCTAAAACAAAGGCATTGGCTATCAATAGTCATGACTCGATCGTTTTACATTTTTTTATTTTTATTTGAATACGGTTGGGGTGATCTGCTTTAATAAATTTGAAAAACGATCTCTTTTATTCTTTCTTTGAAGTTCGAGATATCAGCAAGCCGCCCGATATTGTGTCAACAATGTGACATGGAGACATTGAGAAAAGCTACCACCACAAATTAACTCAAAGTTTTCAGAGGCAGAATAAACATTTCGCGCTTTCAAATGCACATTATAAAATAATAAATGATAATTTTAAAATTGTTTCTACAAATTACAATGTATTTCAACTGAACCATTTACCTTTATATGATTTGACATGTAATACTTCCGGACTGATATATCACTGCACAAAATGCCAAGTTTTCCTTACAGAAAAAGTCAGGTAAATCCGTGGCAAACTTGGAGTTTTCTCACGTTTTCCGGGGTTTCTTTTAGACAAGCGTCGAGTTTTCCTCTAGTTTTTCAACTGAAAAACGCCAGTAACCTTACCATTTTCCCGGAGTTTTCCCTATAGAATTATTTTGTAAATCGCGATGTTTTCCATAGTTTTCCAATGTCAAAGAAAGCGCTAAAATCAAACAGCACCGAATTATACTTTAGCGTAGTTATACTTAAGAAGAAAAGTGCCGATTTTAAGTGTTAACAAAAGATGATTTCATAATTAGAATGCCTTTTATTTTGATTAATAATTAATTTGTATTTCAACAAAGCCTTATATTATAGAAGAAGGATATTTTAGCTTTTTTGAAAAGGCTTTTGAAATGTGTCATGACGTCTTATCCGGCACGTAAAATTCTGTGCTTGAACATCACCATTTGGTCTCTTTTAACTCGCACGTTGGTTTAGATTTTTATAGTCAATAAACGTTTACAATTTTATAGCTTCATATGTAATGTCTTTTTTGTCTTTAACATTTAGGTTTTGTTTGCAGCTAGATATTATTGAGTTAAAACACAGTTTAGTTTTCGATCTTGTTTGTTACTAGCGTATAATGGCGGTCCTGCCCTGACAAAGGCTTTTAAATAGTGGATGTTCGGAATCGTAATTTGAGAAACCAGCTATACTTTACCAACAGAAACTGCAACCAGGTCTAGAGTAGGGATTACAAAAGGTAATCATTAATAAAACCATCGTTACAGTATGCCTTGTCATGACAATGACTAACGGACTAACAACTCGACGGCGGAGTCAACTGAAAACATGTAATTGCTCTATATTTAAAAGTAGTGAACAAAAACTTTAAAAGACAAACTTATAACGTTTAATTTTAAGTTTAGAACTTTTGGTTTTCACTAATACAGTGTAAACATATTTTAAGATCACGTTTACGAACTCAGAATGATTGTTCTTTGTGCAGATTGTGATTTGCATTAAAAAGACAATAAGCAACTAAAGTTGGCACCGGAACAAATTTTTCTAACATTGCGTTAAAAGTAATTCAGTTCAAAAAGAAGACAAAGCTACAAAGAAAATATTCTTCATTTAAAATCTGTAAGTAACAAGATTTTGACGCTTTTAAACAGTTTATTAGTAGGACAGGAAAAATGAAAACAACTTAAGTTAATGATTAGGACGATAAAAACATCATGCATCCGCAGTTAATTTTACCAGATGCCTTTCTAGGGTTAAGTGAGCGAGAGCACCTGGGAACGAGATTAACCTTCGATGACTTTTAAAGCAGAGCATTGCACATTAGCTGTCTTAATAAGAGAAGTTTTATACGAAAACACCAAAACCTGTCACTTTTTAACTACCTAGCCAGGTATTGCTAAGAACCTTTTTTACCACATTTTAGATAGATTTCAAAAGAAACAAAGGCAACAAAAAGCTTAATTTAACACTAGCAATGCTTTCCTGTTTTTGAGCTGTTCATACAATAGGTTTTTGTGGGATATTAGGGTCCTTTTAAGTAATAAAGACAGCAACGCGGCCGACGACGACTGCAAAGAACAATAGTAAACACAATGACTTCACGTTGGAATCTATCGAGCTGAGCTCGCTAAAACTGGAACGTAAAAAGACCTTTTTTAGAGTTCTCAGAACTACAAGGACGTAATAACAAAAACAATCTCAGTTAAGAACACTTATTGACGTAATCGTTTCTACTTCAGGGCAGTGGGATGACTTGGAAAACTAGAGCACAAACGAGCCGAAGCGCGAGCCTTCTATAAAGGTCCCGGAACAAGTTTCTCCGAGAAGCTTTTAAAATTAGTTTATCTAAAATCGCATTCGCTGGGTTTTAAACGCGATTTCAAACAGAATCAGAATGTCTTAAAATAAGAATATATTTCCCGCTTTCTGTGAAGCAGTAATAGCCACAAAAGCTGGGGTAAAAACAGAGATGAGACATGGTCGCCCCATCGGTACTCCCTCCTCCTCTCATTTGTTGCAGTGAGCCCTCTCCACCCCCGCCTCTTGTTACTGCCCTGTATTTGTGACATAAACGCCTTCAATTGAACAGACCATTTCCGAATTACGGTCCACTGATCACAAATAAAACCATCAAGTCGAGGCTAGGTGCTCACCACTCACACATTTACTGTATATTTGATCACTTTGCCTCGATTTAAAGGTTTTCTTTGTGTGAGCAGTGGACCGTAATTCGAAAATGGCCCACTGTTTCCACACTTACTCCGACACCTCCTGCCGTTAGATTCTAAAGTATATCCGTTATTACATTGGCACTTAAATCCAGCAAGTGTGTTGACACATTTCTGTTCACATGGTCCAAGGCCTTGATTAGTAGAACATTCATTGTTGTCTGAAGATTGAACCAAAAAGTATGTTCTTATGACACTCAATTAACCATTTAAGATATAGAAAGCATGTACCGTGTTTCTATCGAGATATAGCAACACGAGTGGATGTTTGGGAGAACCATTAACTTTTTCGAGTTCTCCTAAACTTTCACAAGTGTTTACATAACTTGATAGAAACATGGAAAACATGTTTTCGATTTCTTTTAGATGCACCGCGACAAGAAAATGGAAAACAACTTGTTAACTTTGATTATCAAAATGTAAATTCTCTTTGCTTGCGCCATCATTACATCAACAACTCGTGATAGCTCTGTATTTCAATCGAGTTATAGAAACACGATTTTTAACCAATGAGCGCGCGTATTTTCTTAGGACTGTTTTCTAAATGACATTATTAGTGGCAAGAGACAAAATGGTTAAAATAAAGTGGGCGGTGAACAAATGAGTTATACTAACTTTGAATTCAGCTTGCCTAAAGTGATATTCCAAGCTTTTTAAAGTCGATTAAATAACCATGAGTAAAATATAATTTACAATTAGACCTCGCATCGAGGACGAATGGACTACGAGTCAAAAGCCCATGTGGCCGTAGCTCGAATGGGCTATTCAAACTGGTGGTCCATGAGGTTGAGAGGTCTAATTGTTTTAGTAAAAAAGTATGCGTGCCAAAAAAATGATGTAAAATTACATTATTGATGAAATCCTCTGATATTGTTGCAAATCGGGGCTCATTACTATTTTGATCCGCTTTCTTTTCTCTACTAGCAGGCTATCACAAACAGACTTCTATTACTATTAGAGTAGCCAATCAAAATGCAGGATGCGTGTTAGACCGTTAGTAGATATATACTAACAATTATTATCTCTTCTTTGTGGTTGACTGACTACCAAGGGATCGCAAGACCACGGCACCAACCACGTCTTTTGAGACATTTTGCTGTCACTTACGTGCAGTATATGACTCAAAAGAGAGCGAACTAGACTTGATTGAGGAGCCAAGTGCCCCAACGTAAGGAGCCAGCACTTATTTCAGGTATCAATATTGGACGAAAGTCTGACTCCCCTAAACAGGGATAACGATTCACCGCAACCTCGTCACCGGGGCTTTTCTGTTTTAACAATCAAACCCAGAGGCCAAGTAAAAAGACTGGGAACGAGGTTGAATCCACCACAGAATAGTTTACTACTCTGTAATGATGGAAAACTGAACCAGCTTTGACGTAAAAAAAGATCATACAAATGATAAAATCTTATCAGAGCCAATGATCGAGCCTGAGACCTTTTGATCGGAAAGCAAAGACCTTACCAACTGCTCCAACTACACCATCTTATGAAGAAAGTTAAACAAATGATCTATAATCTCAGCAGAGCCGGGGATAGAACCTGGGACCTTGTGGTTGGAAGGCCGAGATCTTACCAACTGCACCAATCACGCCCTATCTCAAACTGACATGTTTAAATTGTTGGTAAAGAGAACCTTTAAGTTTAGTATATGGCTTCTTTGATTTTGAGAATATAGTCAAACCGGACATTGTATCAAGACATTCTGGTGAAAACGTTTACTTATCCGTCATAGAGACATGGATAGGTAAATGAAAAGAATTCGTAAGTATTTTCAGAGTTTTTTTTAAGCGAAGAAAAAGTGTTTTTTTTAGAGAATTCTTTTTATAGTGAAATTTAGGGGAAGTTTTTAATGCAAACGTAGTTTTAATCTATATTCGTCATTTAATAGTATTCGCCACCTCCTCGTTTGAGTTACAGTGCATTCCAGGTAGGATGAAGGTTAACTATGTATTTGGGAACGAGTGGTTAGGTAGTTTACTACAGATGAATATTTAACCCCTTTTTTCTACCTGTGCATGATCGTCCGTCCGTTCCGAGTGTGTAACCAGTGGGACATGTACATCGGTAGCTTCCGACTGAATTATGACAGCTGTATTGACAATTCCCATTTTTCGTGCTACACTCGTTTATGTCTAGAAGAAAACACATTTTTTTCTATTTTATCAAAAATATATTTAAAAACTTGATAACTTCATTTCTTTCATGTTTAATATTTGATGAGAAAATTGTACGTGTTTAACGTGGTCACATCAATAGGAACCAAAAGGTAACAATGTGTTTGTTTAAAATGAAATAAATAGACGAGCTGGTCGAGAATGTGTGGATGACTGAAAAAATAAGCGTAAAATTTAAATACTAATTAGTAAAGAACTTAACTAAATAAACAAAAAGGGAACAAATCATTACTTAATATCGTTCCCTAGGTTACAAATCAACAACAGCAACAACAACAACAACAACAATAGTTTATTTCACCCCCCCTTAAATATAAATGTATCTTTCCAAACAAATTTATCTTTCCAAATCAATGTTGATATCTTGAACGATTTTAATTTCTTTTTTTCTTTAAATATGATACTCTAAATCAAAACATTGTTTGAATTAATGTGCTTTTTGAGCATTTATGTTCAAAATGCTAAAAAAATTTAACATTTTGCAATATATTTTATGATGAAAAAATAAATAGGCCATGAAATTGACAGTAGGCAGGAGGTTGCAATCCAAGATCATGGCTACCTTTAAAAGCTAACTAGATTTCCGAAAGCGCGCAAAACTGACCAATGGTTTCAAGGCCTTTTTCTGATAAACATTTTAGTACAAGATATTTTTTAAAACAAGACCATGAAATTTGCTAATAGCTTACAAATCATTAATCAAATCCAAATTATACGAAATTAGTAGGATCGTTTTTGAATAATTCATAAAATCCAAGGAAAAAATACTTTCAGCATGCAGTTGCTAAAAAACAGATATTGACAGCGGTCCCTTCAAAGATATATTGCATGCATTAGTGTTAAAATGTCGAATATTTTAAGGATTGTTCCTGAGTAACGTGAGCATACAAAACCTCTATACAAAAAATTATTTGAGTTTTAGCATCAAATAATATAAGGAAAAAGAACAATATATATAACACGAAATTCACCTGCGCATGTGCCATCAGATTGTGGAGAGTACCCTGGTGCGCATGAGCAGCGGTAACTACCAATGGTATTGTCACAAGTGTGGCTGCACTTTCTTTGGGCACATTCATCGATATCTGTGAGGAAGGGAAATCCAACTTTTACGAAGATAAAAGTATAGAGTATAACTATTACACTGAGAAAAGCACGGTTTAGTTTCTTAAGAGATTTTATACAATGATGTAAAATCTTCTTAGATATCACTATACTTTCTTCTTTTCTAAGTCAAAAATCTACGACTATAGTAATCATATTTTCGGATTTAGATTCTTTTTTTCGTAGTTCATGAAGTTAAAAACTGTACACCTTACAAGAAGAAAAATCTAACTCCCTTTATAAGATTGTCAAACTGTTGTGATAGTGACTTGAACACTTACCAACACACGTGGGAATCTTTGCGTTCCATTTACCAGCATGGCACGTTAACGACGAAACCCCATTGAGCCTAAATCCTGAGTGACAGTTGATTTTCACGCTACTTCCGTGAGTAAAGGATCCTTGTATTGTGCCGTGGGCAAGAGGTCCCGGATTTGGACAACTCAGTGCTGTGACACATAATGGAACCGTTAAACTTCAACACTTCAAGGCTTTATTTAGAATCAAATTTAATTAAAAGTAACGAATTTTTATGCCCAGCAAACAGCTATAACCCTAACCTAGACAGGACAAACGCAGAGATGTCAACTCCCGAAGTTCAAATGCGGGAGAGTTTTTGGAGGCTAAATATATTTTGTGTCAAACGTTAAAGTGTTCACATCGTATCTCCCATGCTGTCTATTTACATTGCCTCAACATAACAACCATATAATCGTTTGAATAATCCATACGTTTTCAAACCATATCACGCATTGATTAATCTTAAAAAGCGCGTGGCTGTGTGAAAGTAATGCTGGGTAATCAAAGATCTTAAAGATATTTAAAAAAATATCTCCCAGTGGACTTGTAATATCCTGTTGAAGGCGCATTCATCCATAAAAAATATTTTTCATGATAATTAGTATATCGAAGATTAAAACACAATAAAGATTTTACATGTATGGTTATATTTTTTCTATAACAGGTATCAAAAGAGAAAATACATGGATTGCTCATCAATAATCATGTTACAAATAACAGTATTCACCTATTTCGCAGTTTTGTCCTTCATATCCAACGCGGCATTTGCATTTGTAGCCAATGTGAAGTGGTAGACACATTCCTCCATTCTGACACGGATTATTTTTGATGCAATCCGTGTTCGCTGTTTAGAGAGACACAAAGAGTGGTTAAAAAGCACGTAAAAGCGAAACAATAGACTTCTTAGAGTATTCAAGGCGAGAGACTCAAGAAATGGCGATAATGTAATTTATTGTTTTGTATTGAATCGTTTCTTACAATGCGTTGTGATGCATTAAAAAATCTTGTGTACATGGACTGCGGGGCAAGTTTCAGACTGGGGGAGGTGGGGGACGGGGAGCACTGTCCCGAGCACCACGTTTTTAAGTGTAAAAGCCTGGGGAACGCTCCCCTGAAAAGTTTTGAAAATTTGAGCTTTTAAATTGCTGTTTTTTTTCTTGCTATAAACTCGTTAGCCACATCCACAAGTCATGGGTTTCCCGTCCCCATAGCTCCGCGGTCCCTGGCATTGTCAAGTGTCGTGTCGTTTCTATTGCATTTATCTACTAAATACACTTTTATTTTTGTTATAGGAAGCTTTACAAAACATTTCACTGTAACGTGTTGTTGTATAGTACTGTATTCTGTTACGTGGCCATAGTGCCTAATATGGTGGCTTCAAGTTAGCTACTAGCACGTTTCTGCTATCCACACTTGAGTTCATTTTTGTAGCCACATCTTACAAGCATTGTAATTTTATTTTCTTTTTGGAACCTGAGCCTGTTTGCTAGCTATGCCATTTTGATGAAATCTCAAAATAAAAGCTAATAAGATCTAGCGAAAGTAGCTAGCTCGTTCAGGGGTAAGCCCTGGCGTTCTGCTACACAAAACAGCTGTCTATGGCTGCTAGAAATCAGTTTCAGTTTCAGTTTCAGTTTATTTGTTTTGCCATTTACATATACCACATATTATACAAAATAAAATAAGGCA
>JAPEIX020003766.1:0-2500 GCA_026122405.2 Zoanthus sansibaricus
AATCCTAATTGATTTCGTAGCTACTTTTGGATTCATATTGTCCGAAATGTATCCCAACTTAGAAAGGTGTGATAGGGTGCTAAACCAAGTTGTTGTTCCTGTGAGTCAGTTAGTCTCTTTGATATCCGTTAAGCTTTAGATAGTAAAGGATTTTCTTTATGCTCGAGTAAGTGAAAATAAAACTTAATAATTTATAGGACAAAACACACAGCACTGCATGCGGTGATAAACCTAACACAACACTCACTAATTTTATTTAAAATGATATATCTAAACCTGACCTTCAACATAAATCTGATCTTCAGAAGAAGTATGAAATAACGATTATAATGTTGCAATATATTTATACGTTACACAAAAAAAAACCAGTTATCTAGTGTAGAAAAGAAAATAGTTCCATTAAACAGGCATCACTATTCTAAATAATGAGATCTGCTATAAAGCAAATACAGTGTTAAAATTAAGAGACAGGAGAATGTTTCTCTCTATCGGTATTTTTGTTTAAATAGGGTTTCAAATAATGAATGAACATAGACACAAAGTTTCCTTAATTTTACAAATAATATCTGATTTCCCTATCGTAAGAATCTCAAAGTAATTCCATTTCATATCATGCCCTGTGGTTAAGTCTTCCTGTCACGAAGCCGACATTTCGTTTTTACCCTGGTCACAGCCCAAACACCTTGCTTTGGACTGGATTTAATTTGACGAAAATTCCGAACAATTATTTTGTAATTATAAAAACAAGCATAAAACTTGTCCACGCAATTTGCCTGGTTAACACGTTACTTTGAAGACCAAAAATAAGAGCACTCCTCGGTGTAAGAACCTTACAACTTACGTCACACATGCGTAATGCAGTTTTATAGAACTATGTACTACTATGTACTTGAACTATGTACACAGGTAGATCCCGCATCGATCACTAGATCAACAGATCAATAAAAATAGGCAAGATGGTTAGGACATTCCGTTTAGCTACTGTTGTGCTTTGACATACCGTACCAGTGTCGGGAAATTATCACTAGAATTAAACTATTCACAGATCATTAATGAGGTTCCCTGGCCACGGTCTGTTTTTGTTCTCCAAAAAACGTGTTTGATGGAATTTTACCTCCCTATAGTTGTTGTTTACACACACACACACATTTATTTACTAATATAAAGGAGAAAAATAAATGAAAATAGATTGCAAATAGCTTCAAACTAAATCAAAAACATTTGTCGCTTCAATAATTTTACACCCTTATGGGTACAGATTGCTTTCGTTGTCCGCGTTCGTTTCATTAAGTGTGCAGTGAAAGGATTTCAAAAATAACGAAAAATAAGAGTTTTTGTTTGGCTTAATGAATGTGATAACCTGTGGTTTCAGCATGTTGTTTTTTAAAAAATTAGTTATTCTATTTCGTGTCTGTCGGCCCATCTGATCACTTCCACGATCTCTTACTTTCCCGACGTATGTTTGGTACGTATATATTAATTATCATGCTAACTGATTTGGAGAAACGATGGTAAAGATTTTCAGATTTTATATTTTGGCTCTACAGATCTGTTTCGTGAGAATTCAAGTCCTCACTCATCAGGAGCTGGAACTAAATTTAAGTAAAGTTAGAAGTTAATATATACAGAAGAAGTCCCACTGGGGCTAATTGGATCGCAGTTCGGCTTTGCGTCTGTGCTAGCATAAGGATAAAGTTCAGTCCTTTTTTCAGAGAACGAAGGTGCTACTGGAAGCTGATTACATATTTGATTCTTAAACACAGATTACTTTGCCTTGTCAAACTATTAAACAGCTTGGCTTTGGAGATGATCTTCCCTAAAAGATGACAACCTAATTTGTTATTCACCGACATTTAAGCACTGTCTGAAAGTCGATAGTTTTTGCATGCATAAATATTTTATATTTTATTGGCTAAAGTTACATTATCACTTCAATAAAGTTTAGTATCGTCATACAGTTAATATTTCGGTCAGGGAGAGAGACGTGATATAATGTAGAATCGCCGGCTCAGAATTAACGTGAGTGAAAAAATTGCGATCAAAACTAATTGCGATTCTGAGCCGGTGATTCCACATTGTATTGCCAGCGTTGAGAGAGAATATATTTCTCATATTGGCTCCGTGGCTGCGCCACTCCTCCATTATGGAATATATTTTCTCCCAACTAGCCGGCAATGTAATGTGGAATCTCCGGCTCAGAATCGCAATTAGTTTATGTCATTACTAGCAATAGCTATCGCTAAGTGTCAACGAGAAAGTCAAAAACACGCGCAATTGAGAACTGGCGCTCTCATTTTACTATTTGAAAAAAATCTCAGCGTATACTTGAGGTATGAAAACTATATGAGTAATTACGAAATACCCCGCAACTATTGTTCTTGATTTAACCGCGAATTTATTTTTTAAAGAACGGCGAATGCGCAGGAATAAATCATCGACAACTGCTGGGTATTCTGTAGTTAAGCTGCAAACGATTCGAACATAAAGAATTTACTTTTAA
>JAPEIX020003766.1:7500-13051 GCA_026122405.2 Zoanthus sansibaricus
ATTTAATGGAAATTTACAAAGAATGTATGTTTTTTTTAAAAATGGTTTTGCAACCAAGTTTTTAAGGTTTTTAAACCATCAATATTTTTCAAGAAACAGCATACACAAATCCAAAAGCTCAATCGCTTTTTTTACTTGATAAATTTTTCAAGCTTTTAAATCTTATCTGTTTTCATTCACCTAAAAGTTGTTTTGTATTGAGATTTTAAACAGTGACGTCACAATCATTCGCCATGCAGAATGAATTTTTATCCTTATTTCTTTCGCCTTATATATATTCTTCTTATACAAATCGCATATAAGTTTTAAAAAAAAGAACTTTCTATTTTAGATGTTCCCTTTCTTTTTATGCAGTGTTTAACGATTTTAGCCGCAATGTGTTTTTATGATTAATTATTAAGTTGTTCTGCATATAACTTTTGAAGAAAACAAGTTATTGGCGCGTGCGTGTGCCTGAGTGTGAAAAAAATTGGATAGGTACTCAATAAGTAAAAGATTTTCTACCCGAGAACACAAATTTGATATTTGCAATCGCTAATGTATTTTTTAAATACATAATCATTTAAAATATAAGATTGCTAATGAAAATTTAAATTTCGAAAAACACACGCTTTTTTTGGTGATGTTTTTACAAATAAAAATGACACGTTTCCGCAGAGAAAATATATAAGTTTTTGATCGATATTCATACCATGTAACTCGTATCTCCAACATGCAGCTTGTATATCACAAATTTGATGACACAATTTGTGATGAAAATTTTTACCGGTGAAAATATCATTAAAATGAAGAGTATACCATATATGGCAATGTTTTTTCACATTTCAAAATGTCGAGCTTAAAGCTTAATTATAATTTGAAGAGAGGACTATATCAAAGCTATTTAGATATGAAAAAGTTCTAGAATTGAAAAATTTGCTCTTGTTCCAAAAACAAAATGAAACATTTCTTTCTTCTGTTTTCATCTTACGGCTTTACAGCTTAAAAATACTAACGCTTATTTCGTTTTAAGCGTTATCTTTTTGATCTTTTAGATTTTTAAAAAGGATTTGTTCATCAGAAAAAATTATGTCGCCGGTTATGCTCACGGCATCGAAACATTCCTCACAGCCACCCGATAAGAATCTTATTTTTAATGGTAATCGAATATTCTAGTCCATAGTTTGAAACATTTCATGTACTGCGCGCATTGAAAGGAACCAAAATATCATTAAGCGACTTATAAATGATATATTGCCTGATGCCAGCTCCATGCAAACCCTACAATGAGTAGCAAAACTTTGACAATCCAAACATTGTCGACATCTGAAAAAATCTGCTAGTAGTTGTCCTAACATTTAGAAAGTAATAAGTTGAATGTAAAAAAAAAATTGCATTTTTGATTAATGTATGCACGACTTGTGCGTCTTATAATCGCAAAAAAGAGCGTTTTCCAAGAACCGAAAGGGAGTACAATCACGGAAGCTGACGGACCCCCGTTTCGGACGCTATACGAATCGCAGCCCTCCCGCTGCAATATCAATGTCGTTCCGACGGGCCTGGACGATATACAGTCAAATCTCAATTATCCGGACTCATCGGGACGTCGGAAAATATTTCGGATAACCGAGTGTCCGGATAATCAAAAAATGAATATTAATGAGATACAAATGTAAATAAAAAATATATAAATATGTGAACAGCAAAGAAACATTTTAATCATGAAATTTACACAGTCTTCATGTACTTACAAATACTTACTTTTTTGTTCAGATATTCACAACACTCTAAAATCTTAAAGCATATTTGTTTGCTTCAAAAATTTCTCGTTGCACTTCTGAACAAACATAATACGCTGTTTAGACAGTCTTTTAAAAAGATTTAGTCGATCTATTTTCAATTTCCTGTTTTCAAGATGACAACTAATTAACATTAATGACTGAAAAAGGAAACCAGATCGAGAAAAAAGTCCGGATAATCGAGATTCAACAGTACACTTATACTAGCGTACTAAAACCTGCAAAATGGGTTTTTGTTGTCTGAACGATAGTTTTCAACCACAACATTTTGCCCGCTATAACATATGAGTGAGGAAAATGAATTTGTGACCAGGCAGGGTATTGTCCAAATTCTGTTAAATATACGAGAATATTTTTAAATATGCTTACCGAAGGTGCACATAAAGTGCCATATGTTTTATCGGGTGCCAGCCAATCAGGGCTCGTGTGCAAACGAGCAGGGTCAGATTTCGTGCTTTTTTCCGTCGGGAAAACTTTGTATTTAACACCATATGTAGAGCTCTGTGAAAATTCGTCATGGCATATTTTGCGGAACGTTCTTTGGTACCTTCGTCAGTAGCCATTTGTCAGCATTTGCGCTTACAAATCTTCGAAAATATCCAAAACCACACTCAAGGAGATTGTGTCTGCCTGTTCGTCAATTTTCTAGGCTCCAGAAGTGCAAGAAGCACTAAAGTAAAATGAATTATTTTTCTCCTCCGTAAATAAAAAAGCCTCAGAGATCTCGATATCGACTTCCTGATATTTTGCCAAAACATAGAATTGAATAATATATGCAAAACCAGATTTCCCTCATTCATGTTGCATCAAAGTGTTTGAAAGTCTTCAATTATCTTTATTGACTTTAAACAAAGTGTCTGTAGAGGTACTTGCAGAGTATATACATAGTCTACAGGGTTTTTATGTGCACACAAATTTCGCTTTTAATTTTAAAGTGTGTATGACAGATTTTTTATTTATTTTTTTATTAGCCCATAGTATTCAAAAAAGGGTTTCAAAGTTTTTAGCTCCAGAAATCGTCTGAAACCGGTTTTCTTTGTTGTTGCTTCAAATACTCGAAATTTCAGCTTAAAAATTGTACCATTAATAGCACGGCCAAAAGACTGGTTTGCAAATCTTGTGATGTCAGAAGGGATAAAAACATGTGCTTTTTGAGCGTCGCTTTGTTTAATTTATTTTATTTGTGGCCTGAAATTGCACGAGGTTGATTGCTATTGATCATTGATCACTGAATGTGATCTGTTGCGTTTAGTTCACTTGCTGCCATTTTGTTTTTCTATTTTCAAAACTTCTGACGTCACAAGGGTTGAAAACCAAACTTTTGGCGGCACGATTGCAATTTATGGTGTACTTTGAAACATTGGAGATCAAAATCCCATAATAATTTAGAACTTGCAGGCTTTCTAAAAAGAAAGCGTGTTACCGTATTTACTCGATTAAATGATGCAACGCTTAAAAATGATAATTTTTTTTTCTTATCAGTTAAAGACAAGTTTTCTTCGCACGAGAATTTGGACATTACGGCATGTAAGGTTGCCATGAAATTCAAGATTTCAACGAGCTTTGTGGTTGGCTGAATTAAGGTTGGGGTGACTTTTATTATTCCTTTCATAGGCTTAAATTTCATGGGAAGCTTACATGGCGTACTAAACAAGAATTTATTTTGCAAGCTTACTGAGATCAATGAAATAGCAGATACAACATCAACAATTGGGGATTCAAACACCAAAATAGTCTAGTTATCTCAAAAATGTTTTAAAAAACTGCAATAAATTCCCGGTAAACTCGGCACGGTGTTTGTTCTTTTCTTTTACACTGGAGTACGGCGCTTATTCGGTGGCAGCGCTGGTTTAATATTTGGTCACACCATACGGCGCTTTATTAAATACGGGATGTGTCAAATCTAAAAAGAAAACTGGTAAAATTTCTTTGTGTTTCATAATCACATTCTTGTAATCACGAGCAACCCCTGCAATTTATCAGTTGACAAAGACAAAGATTTATCGAAATTTTTGGAAATCTTAAGGAAATTCTTGGAGATTTAAAGAATTGAAATGACAGAATAATGCTTTTTTTATGTCCTTTATTACTAAAGATAAATTTCTATTTACAATTTTTGCTTTACTAATATTACGTGGCACAATTTTAATACTATTACATAATCAGACCAACTGAATATTTAAAGTATTTTGCAAAATTACATCTGAAAATATCAGACCACAAGATTAGAAACTGCTCCTGTGATGTAATGGCAGTTTTACAATGAATGAATCAGGATCAGTAACGATTTTACCTTAAGGTGCTTTAAGGATTTTGGAATCGCAACCGATGTATAGAAATTGTTTATATGGACAAAAAAATTATTCCTTTGTTTTTTTGATAAGCTTTCTTAAGTTTTAAACTCAAATCTTTGTTGTCTGTCTGTGTGTTCATGCATTCGTTACATACAGTTGCACGAGACCTTCCAAGGGGGTTCTGATGTGGCTTTGTTGCTCTATTTTGTAGCCCACCACGGCCAGTTGCCTATTTGGCGAGAGGCAAAATGCCGCTCTCGCTTTTTTGCTTGAATACTAATGTTCGCTAAACGTTCCTAAAATTTTGGAATCCTGTAATTTTGCTTAATGTTAACAGTAAGCACTCGTGAAAACTTTCCATCTTTAATAGAAGAAAAAAGCACTTTAGGTTTTAATGATTCGAGCGAAAGCTTAAATCGCAAAAAGGATGTTGTTTGGTCAAAATTATAAAAAAAAATTGTCGCTATAGTACATTGTAAATTTCTTTTGCCATTTTCCTTCGGCTGTCGGTGTTCCGGAACAAAACAGTCGCTATTTTGGCAATTCAGTACCAACGTCGCTTGTCAACAAAACTTCTTGGAAGGCCTCTTGCATGCCAATGAAACAGATTGCAAACAATGACATGAACTTAAACTCACCTAAAAACTATTGGTTTATGAATTATGTATGATTTCTTTTGTTTTCACAAAAATTCTCAAATACAAAAAGCAACAGCGATTTCAAGTTAGTATAATTGCAAGAGTATATTCCATTTGATAGAGTTTTACTTGTTCAAAGGGTAATAAAATTGATATTAATTTGTATATATATTCGATAGATTCGTTATATAATTCAAATAGTAAACACGTTTTTATATGTATTCAATTTGTGTTTTTGGCAATTTATCTATTCGTACATATCTCCCACATCACCAAATAATTTTGCCCACCATCTGGAAAAATGAGGTCATCGGCAAATCTAACTCCACACGGCTTCCGTTATTTGTAATAATTTTTAAGGAAAAAGCAAAACAAAATACGCATTATACTCAATTCTGTATTTGCTTTTGTTTTTTATGTATTTTTAAAGATAAACAATCAAGAAATGGATTTGTAGATTCTTAAGCGAAAATCAATAAAGAGTTCTTTATTTGTGGTAATTAAACTTATGACAAAATTTCTTTGAAATGCATGCAAACAGTTATAGAAATTGTACATGTAATTTTTCGCACATCTGCACTGAAGAACTACCGCAAACGCCGGGCCAATTTCAGTTAAAATGACTACTAAATACTGCTATTTGCTGTAGAAATAATTTTCAAAAAATTTAATCTCTATTCTCTTTTGAACGCAGTTTTCATAACATGGAGCCGGTATTGAACCACAGCCATTCATTCATACCTGGAGAATCGGCTTCCATCTTTTTAAACTAAATTTTAACGGATGCTACAGTACAAAACTCTTTTGTAAAATCTACAGTTTGTATCTTAATTAACTAGCT
>JAPEIX020003854.1:0-13047 GCA_026122405.2 Zoanthus sansibaricus
AATATTTTCACAAAATATTGGTGCAGATGAATTCGGGTGGTATATGAAAAAAGTAAAAAAAAAATAAAATAGCACGACTTTTTTGGTTTCTTAACAATAAAGGGACTAAAATTTCATAAAAATTTGATTTAGTTTAAAAAACCGCATTTCGTTTAAAACATCCGACAAATCAAACGCGAAACAGCTCATTTTCTTTGGGAAGTTTTGCTCAACCCTCTCTGTAACAAAAGAATGACGCATTGCATCCACACCATGCTTACATGCTACAAAAAAAAACTATTCCAGCAGAATAAGCATCTGATAGAAATTACATAAATGCAGAAAGCAGCTGGTGAGAACAGAAAGATGTACTAAAATAATAACAATTGCCCCCTTATCCCAGGAATGACAAAATGTTAGCTGATCGAGTCGATCGTGCCAAAGTTCTCGTCAATTTCATAGTTGCCAATAAAAATTTCTTTAAACTTGGTAAGGTTACGTTTTTAAAAGCCTTCTTAGACCTTTATGATGAAATCAGGCACCAGTAAATAGCTAAAATTACACAGATAATAGGAATTATTTGTTTTGTTTTTTTGCCGCGTAAAACCACCCTTTGGAAAAATAGTTAAAGTACACTCTTATAAGAACGTCTTATTTTGGGGCTGAGCCTGAATGCTCTTAGATATTTTTGGGATTTTAACCTCAAATGTTTTTGTTATAAATGTTCTTAATATTATCATACTTAATTGGTGTACACACTTTTTAGGCTCGGAAAGAAATTACTGGTTCTTATAAACAAAGCGTGTGTACTTTATATTTTCTTATTTTATTTCTCAAGCCTAAACGTTACGGAATCATAACGTTATTTTCTTATTATGAAGTAAAAAAGAGAAAATACCGAGTTCTAGCTCCAAATTGCAATAGTAAAATTTTCACGTACTTCACTCTAGCTGCAAACAATGTTGCGCTACGACAATTTGCCGATTCCATGACTTTGTGCTGTAATGTAACAAAATAAAGTTCTCGCCATTAGTGTTGTGTTCTAGGAACTGACTTTTAAGACGAAAACACAACTGAGTCACTTCTGTATTCTCTACGTGGTATATGCCAAATATAACGTTCATAAACTGCTGGCCAGCATACATAACATCTCCTCTTGTCTAAAATATGAAGTCATAAAATATATGTATATAGTTTTTTTTTAAACTTGAACATGTAGAACAATAAACTCAAACTTCAACTTGAACAACTAAAACTTGAACATGTGGAACTAAACTATCCACTCAATTATCTACAGTCTACTATTCTCTCTTTCTTTAAGTTTCCTTCATTTTGTAAAGTTAGAGGTTCAGTCTATCTGGTGCCTTGCGATTCCTGATAGGGTAGCGCCTCTCCTGCACGTTCGGAGGTGGGGGTGAAGCTTCCAGTGGACTTGCTGGTGGAACTTCCTTTGAGAACGGAGTTCCTTGAGAAGTTGTTGCTGTTATGGGTGTCGAGCTAACTGAAGCTGAGTCTTGGTCTGTTCCGCATACAGGCGTCTGTGCAGCTTCTGCAACTGAGGATGAAGGTAGGTTTGTTTCGGAGTTGACTTCAGGAAGTCCTTCAGGTAGATTCACCTCTATAGGCTCGTGTGATGCTGTGATTTGTGGTTCCACTATAGTATTCTCAGGGCATGTTGGTAGCAGTTGATCTACGTGTCGGCGCCAGATAACATCGGGTGCCACTTGAACCTTATACATCAATGGGCCTGTTTGTTGGACAACCAAACCTGATCGCCACTTTAAATTTCCACGATAGTCCCTTGCCAGGACTAGATCTCCCACTATAAACTGTCGTTGTTGACTCTTCCTTGCTATTGCTGACTGTAGGCTTTGCTCCATTTGCTTGTTTACCATTTTCTTGTTCAAGTTTGGCTTCACTAGATCCAACCGAGTGCGCAGCGGCCTTTTTATCATCAGCATTGCTGGACTTTCACCCGTAGTTGCATGTGGAGTGTTCCTATAAACCATGAGGAACTTTGCTAATTTTTCTCTAACAGAGCTGGAGCTTTCACTCATGGAACGTAGGGCCCGTTTGAAGGTTTGGACAGACCGCTCTGCTAATCCATTCGTTGCTGGATGATATGGTGCCGATGTAATATGTCTAATGCCATTGAACTTTGTAAATGACAAAAATTCCTCTGACATAAATTGTGGACCATTGTCACTAACAATCTGATTTGGAATACCAAATCTTGCAAATAAGTCTCGCAGAATTTCAATGGTCTTTGCTGATGATGTCGATTTCATAGGGATTACTTCAGGCCACTTACTGTGCGCATCCACGACCACTAAGAACATCAAGCCTTGAAATGGACCAGCGAAGTCCATATGTATTCGCTGCCAGGAAGTAGTAGCCCACTCCCATGGGTGCAATGAAACTTTTCTTGGCATATTTTGGTTTTGTTGACAGCTACTACAGGCCTTAGCCAACTCTTCAAGTTGCTGGTTCATTCCTGGCCACCAAACATAGCTTCTTGCCAAGGCTTTCATTTTCACTATGCCTAAATGGCTGTCGTGTAACTCTTTCAATATTCTAGCTTGCAACTTACTGGGAATCACAACTCTTGCTCCCCATAGAATACACCCTTGGTGGATTGATAGTTCGTTTCTTCGGTTGTGGTACAATTTATCTCCTTCTGGGCGCTCAGACCAACCTTTCTGGATTGCCTCGTAAACTCTTGCCAGGTTAGGGTCTCGCTGTGTTTCCTTGGCAACCAATTCACAGGTAACCGGTAGCGGGTCAAATTGCGTAGAGTAAAATACATCAGAAGAATCAAGGTCTTCTTCTCCCTTCTCTTCCTGTTGAAGAGGGAGTCTTGACAACCCATCGGCGTTGCAATGTTTCTCAGTGCTCTTATACTCAATGTCGTATTCGAATCCTGTTAGAAACAATGCATAGCGTTGTAGTCGTGCCGCTGTCATTGCAGGCACTCCCTTCTCGGGGTTAAAAATTGACTCCAAAGGTTTGTGGTCAGTCACAAGCGTAAACCGTCTCCCAAAGAGGTACACATGAAATTTCTTCACGCCCCATACAATTGACAAAGCTTCTTTGTCAATTTGTGCATATTTACGCTCAGTCTTAGTCAGTGAGCGAGATGCAAAAGCAACGGGCCTTTCACTTCCATCCGGCATGACGTGAGATAGAACTGCACCGATTCCTGTGGGTGAGGCATCACAAGCTAAGGTTACTGGCAGTGCTGGGTCGAAGTGTGTGAGTACCCGCTTGGATGTTATCAACAACTTAGCCTTGCTAAAGGCCTGCTTGCACTGTTCAGTCCACTGCCATTTATTGCCTTGCTCAAGTAACTGGTGTAGGGGGTGCAAGATTGTGGCCAGGTTTGGCAGGAACCGGTTGTAATAATTAACTAGCCCCAGAAATGATCGAAGCTGTCCAACGTTCTCAGGTTGAGGTGCATTCACTATGGCCTCGACTTTCTCTCCAGTTTTATGTAGTCCCCGCTTGTCAATCTCATGCCCACAAAACTGTACTCTATCTTTGAAAAACTCGCATTTCTCTCGATTTGCTTTGAGGCCTGCCTCTTGAAGGCGTTTAAGAACCATTCTTAAATTCTGCAAGTGTTCTTCCTCAGTTCGACCTGTGATTATCATATCATCCAAAATACACTGGGTACCAGGGATTCCTTGCAGTACCTGGTCGATGGCACGTTGCCATATGGCGGGGCTGGATGTGACACCAAATACAAGTCGGTTATATCTAAAAAGACCCTTGTGTGTATTGATTGTGAGGAACTTCTTCGATTCTTCTGTAACTTCCATTTGATGGTAAGCTTGCTTTAAATCTAACTTACTAAAATGTTGACCACCAGATAAATTTGCAAAAATATCTTCGATTCGTGGCAGAGGATACTGTTCTGCGAGAAGCACTGGATTTATTGAAACTTTAAAATCCCCACATATTCGCACTGAGCCATTTCGTTTCATAACTGGAACAATAGGCGTAGCCCACTCACTGTATTCCACTTTAGACAGAATACCCTCTATTTCCAAGCGCCTCAACTCTGCTTCAACTTTAGGGCGTAGTGCATAGGGGACTTGCCGTGCCTTGTGAAAACGTGGTTTACAATTCTCTTTGATTTTCAAATTGGCTTTGTGATTTTTCAATGTCCCAATACCATCAGTAAAAACAGACTCATACTCCTTCAGCATATCCTCTAGTTCACTCGGTCTTCTCTCTGATGGTGTTTGGTTAAGCTTAAGGGTCTTAATTTCCCCCCAATTCAGCCTAATCTCTGATAACCAATCCCGTCCAAATAGCGCTGGACCAGGTGTTTCAACCACTTGTAGGTTTAACTTCTTTCTCTGGTCCTTGAACCTAACATTACACTTGATCACCCCCTTAGGAACTACCTTCTCCCCTGTATATGTCTTAAGGATCACCCGACTTTTTCCTAATTTCACATCACTGAAAAGTTCCTTGTATTGATTATAAGGAATGACAGATATTGCTGATCCTGTATCTAACTCCATTTTGAGGGGTCTCCCTTCAATTTCCGGTTCTACCCAGATAACATTACTAGCCTTGTTACCCATGTTATTTACTTCCAGGCATCCCATAAAAGCTGAAAAATCATCACTGTCACTGTTTTCAAAATCCTGATCATTGAAAACATGTACTCCCTTTCCCTTCACCTTTTTTTGTGGTATACTGGTGTTCGTATTACTCTTCGAGCGGCAAACTACTTGTATATGGCCCGACTTCTTACACTTATGACAAATAGCATTTCTAAATTTACACGTCTGGGGGTTATGCCGCTTCCCACATCTAAAACAATGATTTGGGGATGAATCTGAATGGCCCGGACTCGCTTGTGTATTCACTTTATTCACAGGAAGTGTTGTTGGGTTTACTGGTTTGTTCTGTAACTCAATTGTATCTCTCGCGGCCGTTTCCATTGCAATGGCGATCTCAAATGCTCTATCAAATGTAAGTTCAGCAACGGAAAGCAATTTCTTTTGAATACTCTCGTTTCTCATTCCACACACGAGTCTATCACGAAGGGAGTCTTTCAAACTATCCCCAAATTCACAATGTTCTGAGAGTTTCTTTAATTCAGCTACATAATTACTGATACTCTCACCTGAATGTTGATCTCGCTTATGAAACCTGAACCTTTCGGCAATTACCAGTGGTTTGGGCGACAGATGCCTTTGTAATAACTCCACAATTTCTTTAAAACTTCGCTCGGCCGGTTTCACTGGAGCTGACAGATTTCTAAGCAGCGTGTAAGTTTTCCCGCCAATGACACTCAACAATGCCGGAACTTGCTTCTCCTCGTTTACGCTATTCGCGATAAAGAACTGTTCCACTCTTTCAACATAACTCGACCAATCTTCATTTTTTTCGTCAAATATCTCCAGATTCCCCAGTAGGGTTGACATTTCTCAACCTCGTCGCCAATTGTTGTGTTCTAGGAACTGACTTTTAAGACGAAAACACAACTGAGTCACTTCTATATTCTCTACGTGGTATATGCCAAATATAACGTTCATAAACTGCTGGCCAGCATACATAACAGTCCAACTATTGGTATAATGCTTCACCTTCTGCTTCATTGGTAATGGTAATCGATCGTTCAACATGTGATCAGAATGTTAAGTGATATTTAGTATTTGTTCTCATAAATTGAAGTAAATATTGTAAAGACACTATTCAACGAGACTGAAGAAAAACATTTACCGTTAATACATATAGAAAGAATCTGTTGTTTGTAAATTGGTAAAATGTTACTTGGATTTCTAAACAGGGCTCGCAAGGATTGATGGGACCGCCCGGACCAAAGGTACTGTGTATTTTCTCATTTTAAGTCATTCTGCTGTTTTAGTTCTTATATTGTAAAAATGGAACAGCTTCTTTTTGAAAATCAGTCATAAAATATTTAATCAATTTAAGATGTTGACGAGAATCTCATTAAAGTGCCTATGAAGCAAATATATGTTTTTGGTTATCTGAAAATATCATGATAAGAAAGACAAAACAGGCAAAATTTCAGAGAGTTAAAATAAATTGTAGAGATGCAACACGTCTGGGAAGATTTGAGTTCTGTGGCTAGCCATTAAGATGCAAATTAGCAAAGGTCACGCGTCATTTTGTTTGCTTCAATACATAGAATATGTAAGAAGTTAATTAAAAAATTCAAGTTAAAAATAGTTTAAACCTGATAAAATGGTTTCTAAATAAAGATAAAATATTTTTTTTGTAACTGCTTGAGTTTGAATTCCGTGTTGTGAATCAGTGTTGAGATATGAACAAACTTGCTATTTTCTCTCGTATCGCTTTTGAAGTTTGCAAACAAAATTGCGTCACAGAAACGAAAAATCTGATACCGTGAATGCAAAATAAGTTAGCCAATCATCAGCGCAAAACCTGCAAATTTAGAAAGCTGTATCTCAGAGGCATTTTATTCAAAATCTCTGAAACTTCTGTATTTAATACTTTTGAATTGATCTCTTTAGAATCGTAAAAAAATGGTTTCACTTCATAATCATTTTAACAGATCACTAAAATCTTGCATAATTATATTTTGTAGGCTTTCTTAGCTAAAGTAGCTGCATGAGTACTTAGTACTGCAAGAGTACTTAGGCAAAGTAGCTGCATGAGTACTTAGTACTGCAAGAGTACTTAGGCAAAGTAGCTGCATGAGTACTAGTTGTTACTAATTATGTGATACTTTGTACATCAAGGGTGATCGTGGAGTGGGTATCAAAGGTGAACGAGGAGAAAGAGGTCAGGAGGGTTTCCCTGGTGTTCCTGGACGACCTGGTCTACCAGGTGCTGTTGGCCCTCCTGGAATGCCTGCGGTTTACATTAATACAACTACTGGAGAGGTACGATAGAGAAAGTTGGGTATTAAATTTGTTATTAAATTTATTATGTTTTATATAATAACGTTAAGTAATATTGCCGTAAATGGTGAATATAACAGGTCAACAATAATAAAAACATATACGAGCTTAATAATGTTGTGCATGATTGACCAAACAATGGCTTTTCCGCAGACTTACTTAATGGTTCAGTTGTCACTAGTAGAAAATTAAAAAATGTTTAAAAACAAAGACGACGAAGACCTTAACAATGAACGAGTTTAGGCTAATTAGCTAGGGCCTGGGTGACTCGCGCTGCAGAAGGGCCTTAAAATACTTTTGTAACAATTTCTCGGCAACCAATCAACCGATTTTCATGATTAAAGTATCAAAAGAATCAGAAACAAAAATTCTAAGTTCAGATTACAACTTTAGTTCAAAAATAATTGCTGCTGAATTTCATTCACCATGAAAAAAAAAAACATTACTAATAAGTCTTGCCGGTTGGCTTGTTGCATGCTAAAATCAATGTCCAGCGAAGATTTCAAAGGTTAGGGGGTAACTCAGACTAAATTTTCTTAACACATTGGAAGTCTTTTAAATATTAAAATTTCTTTACCCATTCCCTAAATGGCCTTAGTAAAAGAGTTCCCATGTAAAGCTCACCGATGGCCTGGGTTTTTCCCCACTCATCTTTCGTTCCTCAATCGCTTTCTGCATGCTTACAGCTGAATATTCGAGACTTCTCTAATTGATAAATCTAAACGTTTCACAAGGAAAAATCTTTTTTCGGGAAAAAATATAAATTCGATGAATACATTTTTTAGCTTCAAGATACATTTTATTAACTGAAAGCTGTTTTTTTAATCTGTGTTAATACTAATGATGTGATTAACTTGATAATTTGCAGGAACTTAGAGCAATTAAAGGTGATAAAGGAGATACTGGTGCCCAGGGTCCTCCAGGACGTACGGTATAGAGTATACAGGGGATTCTTCTCATTTGATTATACACTGTTAGTGTAGCTAGTAAACAATTAGTCAACAAACTTTTGTTGGGTACGAAGTGCAGCTAGATAGTTGAGGGGACGCAAAGCACCGAGTGGACTATAATCACATCATATTTAACAAGAGAGTGAGTGGACTATAATCACATCATATTTAACAAGAGAGTGAGTGGAATAACAGTATTGTTGAATTTCATGTAGTGCTCAACAAGTTTTACACGGGTTCCCTGTGGAGAGCGCGAATATTTTTCCGCATATCTGCGCAACCTCGGGTTTCCTATTTCCCGCGGACCGCCACAATCTCTGTTAAACCATTAACGCAGATGAACACTCTTCGATGAAACAACCTTTCGCTGAAGTCAGTCATTTACAGTTACGAAGACAAAGATTTATTTGAAATATAATTTTATTGCAGCTGCACATAGATCTGTTTCTTGAAAAGTGAACTGTCCGCCTACATCTTTGTCAAAGCTAAAATGTTTGTTGCTTCACACAGTACAAACGTACAGACGAGATGCAAGCAACTTTTGCTCTTAAAGATTTCACAGTGATACAAGGAAAAAACAATTGGACATAATTAGATCAAAGATATAAATTATATCTAAATAACTCCGTAATTATAAACCAGTACATTGTCTTTCCCACGGTACATTATTCACTCCAACAGATAATACCGTATGACCTCGACTAAACACCGCCCTCGAATAAACGCGGCCGTCGATTAAAGCTAAATCTTTTACGAGCCTAGTGGCCCATGGAGCCAGCGCTTATCTCCGGTTTCTGTAGTGTTAAGCGGATGAAAGTCTTTGACTTCCCCTGGACGGGACACTAATCCATCGCAGGTTAGCTCCCAGCAGATGCTGGTACTCATTTACCTACCTCGGAAATATGGAAATGAGCTGAGTTAGCTTAGGCGGAAAAGAAGGTCACACAAAGATTCTAATCTCGGCAGATGCGGAGATCAAACTGTGGGCCTTGTGGTTGGGAAGCAGAGATCTTACAACGGCATTAACCATGCCCTCCTCTTCACAACGGTGTAAAACTTAGGGGAAAAAATTACTGATCAAATTGTTTCTATAAAAATTTCGACGCAGATGAGTTGGGTTAAACTTTTTATTTCACATATTAATAAGTTAGGTAAATTCAAAATTTTCGGAATAACTGTTAAAGGGTTTAACGAAAAATTCAAAGTCCTTGGCTGGTATGACGCGACGTTTCGTCTCGGCCAAGAGCCTCATCAGATACATTTTGAATTTCAGCAAATCCTTTGAGCGTCGCGCTCAAAGTCCCGTTCGCGAAGTCAGGATGTTAGCAGTCTGCACCTCAATCACAGAACAAAGTTGTTAGAGTGGACTGGTTAGGAAACATGGCAAACTACAAAGAAAATTACAATGTTTCTTTGTTTTTTGTTGTGTGCACAGTCACGGTTAGGATCTTTTGTTGTAGGTGTGATGCTTCATTAGTCTATTGGCTATTTGCTTATTTACCTCTCAAAGCCTGTTATTTGTGCACCGTCAACGTCATATTTGAATAGGGAAAAGGAGAACTCAGAACAATAACATTTAACAAAGAAAAACATCAACTTTCCAAACCAGTTGACTCTACTAGCGTTGCACAGAAGGATTCCCAACCGCACGTTCACAAGTTATATGCAATATAAAAAAAAACTCGAAAACTGAAATTCGAAAAGTATCTGATAAGTCTCTTGGCCGAGATGAAACGTTCCAGCCAAGGAATTAGAATTTTTTGAAAAACGTATAACGGTTACAACAAAAAATATGAATTTACTTAACATTTTAATATGTAAAATAAGAAGTTTAACCCATCTTTGGTTATTTACCAACCTTATCGATTATTCATATTCCATTTTTTATGTGCGCATGCTCTTTTTAAACTTTTGTAAATGTTTTATGATAAGCGTTATCTATGCTATGATTGTAACACGTACCGTTTACACTTGCTGAAGGCTTTGTGCGCCCATTGTCTTTTCAGCAACATCTGATGGTACTCGAGGATCTATTAACAGTCGGCAAGGGGGATATTGTAAAACGCACAACATGAGGATTCGGTTTTATGTTTGTAAACATGGCACAGGTAAGTACTGAAATTAGTAATCACTCGGTCGTCGTGTTCACCATTATTTTAAATATTCATTGCCATCACCTTTATCATCATCATCATTTTTTTCACTCTCTATCATCGTTATCACCATAATCATCGTAACAATGTAATAGTACCACTATCGGCATCAAAATATTGTACTATGTCTGTATTAGCAATCATTATTTTCACTTTACTGCCACCGGCCATCATCTTTATGACTCTTTACAGTCATTATCGTCATTATTTCTGTCATCATCATCTTTATCATTATCAATTTTATCATAATCATGATAGCCACCATCATCAACATGATCATATCATGATCATCAGCCTCACCATCATGATAATCATCATCACCATTATCACAATCTTCATCTTCACATAATCATGGTCGTCATCGTCACCATTATCATCAGCTCAAAATCACCATGATTATCACCATCATCAACAAGATCACCATATCGTGATCATCATCACTACCATGATAACCACCATCATCATCACCAATATCACAATCATCGTCACATCAACATCATCATCACCACCATAATGATAACCATCATCATAATCATTATCATCGTCACATCATTACCATCATCATTACCATTGTCATCATTATCACTATCACTACTGTCATCTCCATCATCGTCGTCATCATCATCTTCATCACAACAACCAGTAACACTATCGATATCTAAAACCATATTGATCATGTTGTAGGTCATTAAAGAATACACCAGTTTTGAATTACGAGTTGCTACTAATTTAAGTTACTGCAGATTCCTTTTATTGTCTTAGCCTCGTTTTGATGTTAAATATTCAAAATTACTAGTGACAGAGAGAGCGAGCGAGAAGTCATACCTCCAACAACACACTTAGTTGTTAGCAGTGTAAAACTACATTGGCATTTAGGAATATTTAACTTCATAGTGAGGCTAAGATTGTACAAATCGAGTCCGCAGTCATTGTAGAAAGCAGCAACTACAAATGCGAAAATGATCTATTCGATCATCTACGCTATTTAACAACTATCCCTCAAAGGGGAGGTGAATAGTTGTGGATATATGCCGGGGTCCAGTTCAAGTCTTAAGTTAGGGCTTTATTCATAACTTTCCTCATTTCAATAACTTAAACTGCATTTAAACTGACTTCAGATATTACCCATAAGTTGCACAAAAAACAAAGAGTTCCTGTCGGTAGCAAACTAATTCATCAAAATGGTCACTGTGGCCTGCACTAATTGAATGGAATGATTTAACTCCTGAAGGATTACAAAATGGCATTGATTATTATCTTTGGTCCCTCATTTGCGAGTTTGAAATTGGCCAGTCATTAAGCATCAAAATAATATTTAGCAAAACCTTTAAAGTATTCCGGCTAAAGTAGCTTCACTAACTCACTTTAGACCTTAATTCTAAAAGTTTAGTTCCCAGTTCTTTCCTTGATTGTTGAAATTTAAAATTTAATAGTTACTGATATTAATCATTTTTGTGTTTAGATGAAATATGCAATCCACCACCAACTACACAAGCTACGACCGTGACTACACCAAGAGAAACCACGCGTGTTTCAGAAACTGTTACAAGGAAACTTACAAAAACTATTAAAAGGGAAAAATCCACAATTGTCGCAACTGCTCGGCCAACAACAATAAGACAGCAAACAACAACTGCTGAAAAGGACGTCATGTTTTTAAGAAATAAAGAACCCGACAAACCAGTAATGAACTATCAGACAGGTGATAAAGGAGGTTTGTTTCAAGCAACATCATACGTACTTACATAAATTTCAATAGATAACCACTATTACCGGTAATTCAAATAAAAACATCTAACTTCGCTACTACCATTATCAATACTCACATTTTCATCAATGTTAAAATTAAAGCACCATCACTACCTCCATTACCAGCACACCATCACTACCTCCATTACCAGCACCATCACTACCTCCATTGCCAGCACACCATCACTACCTCCATTACCAGCACACCATCACTACCTCCATTAGCAGCACACCATAACTACCTCCATTACCAGCACCATCGCTACCGCCATTATCAGTACCATTGCTACCTCCGTTACGGGCACCATCGCCACCTCCATTACATTTTTATCACGATATTTTTCTCCATATCTATGGTAACATTTTTAATTGAATAGCATTGTATTGTCGTAAACTGTTATTGATTTGAGACACAGTATCACTACAAATTACGCATTTTCACTTTCTAGATGATTGCATGTTTTTTTTTATAATATATTTTAGTATATCTGTTCTCAATCATCTTTTTCTCCTCATTTCTCTTTACAGTGATCACACTTAACATCACAATTGTCATCATCTTGGTTGTTATAATCGCGCTCTTAGCCGCCTCCAACACTTACCTGTACTGCAGACTCAAAGCACGCGACGAAAACCGCAAATCACTAGATAGAAAACAATCGATTTTCTTCAAGATTTCTATTTGTGGGAAAAGAAAAAATAGAGAAAGACCAAGTTCAGATATAGTCATGTTGTAGCAAGGAAAACCCTGAAATGAGCACATGAAATAGGAATCCTTGTTAAAGAGCAGCGAGGAGGCCATATTACACGCGATGTGTGTCAATATTCGACGGATGGGAACCACATGAAAGTAAGAGATCAAAACCAGTTCGCAAAGAAATTTATTAGATTCTCGGAGAGCCAGATTGCAGTGGGAACGATTATTTGGAATAATTAAGCACTGTACTTCTCTTTTTTATCAAGTCTAAACAGGTATCAATCTAGGATTTTGATGATATTTACTGATGATGATGATGATGATAATGTTTATAGTAATATTAATAATATCAATTAAGTTTTGACACAATTTAAGGTATTATTGCACCAACACACAACAACGGGAAACACGGAAAAATTAGTTTACAAGTAGCTAGAAATCTATAGTAGGTTTTTAAATCTCAATAATGGAGTAAGTTATACTCAGGACACAAGCATTTTTGGGGGATATGGAAGGTATTGATGGTTCTGGTGGGAGGGGCTTCAAAAGAGATTCGCAAGGATTGATTAAAATGTTTTAGATTTAGAAAAATCTTATGAAATGACATCCTGATC
>JAPEIX020003941.1:0-13045 GCA_026122405.2 Zoanthus sansibaricus
CTTAAGGCTTGGGAAGTGGGGTACACTAAGTGGGAAAGCAGGTACACCTGGAGTGGGTACGAGGTCATCAAGCGCCGGATGCTCAAGTATCTAAAGAGGGTCTGGGGGCATTCTCAGAATTATTTTGAATTTTCGAGTTGCCGGTACAGCCATCATGATACATCGGTACACTGCCGACACAATTCACCATATTGGTTTAACCGAAGGTAACTGGGACTGACTAAAACCACAGTCTGGTAGGCAACACGGGCTTACATGTTTTCCACATTGTTGATAGATAGATAGATTGCAAAGCCAAATCTAGACTCAGCCTAGCACAGGTAGCGCGAGTAAAAATGTGATCAGTATTTGTAGTTATACAGAGTTGCATTTGAAAGAGTGTATGCATTCAGAGTGTAATATATAGAGGATATTACACGGTGGCGCGAACATATGAAGTTTATCTTCAAGTGGAAAAAAAAAGATTTGCGACTGAGCGCAGCAAGCGAAAGAAATTTCTTTTCCACGAGAAGGTTTAAACTTCATATGTCCCAATCAACGTGTAATTTTCTTTTTATTACATAGATATGAGTGTTTTAAAGATTGAAAAGACTAGATAAAAAAGATGGGAAAAACAAAGGAATGACGTCTGAGGATATGGAAAATATGTCACTTGTATCCTGGATGTAGTTCCATATGACATCTACGAGTGGCGTATTTTACAGTAAAACACTCATATCTATGTAATAAACAGATTTATGGCTAGACAGTCATACATTGCTAGCTGTATTTCAGTTAATTATACATTTTTTTCTTCTGTACAGAACACACATTAACTAAGATTACAAGTGCAAAAAGGAGCTTATCAATATTGAAAAAGTTGTGGAATGATTACCAGGACTTGCAATCACAAGGTAATTCACTGGAGGTAAATACTTTGAATTCCATTTCAGTTCAGTATGAAGCAATCTCAAAAACTTTCATTCTGTTTACAGGCATACACTGCCACAGAAACACTTAAACAATGCTACATTTCATTTTAGTCACATTTTTGCTTTGTATCTAAAGTTAATCTTTTATAGTTAAATGTTTTTTTTACAGTAGTGTAAATGAAGCATCTTTGCATAGTTTAAAAAATGTGATAAAATAACCGTGATCCTTTTGATGAAGTATGTCAAAGTTAACATATCTCGTCTTGGATATCACCCTAATTGTAACAAAGCGAAGTTTTTGCTTTTGTTTCAATACAATTTTTCAAAACAGTTTTTTTTAAAAACAGTTTCTTTACAATCTTTAAGGTAATTTTTTAAAGATGAACTTTAAGACAATTTTTTGTACACTTTATTAAAACTATGTTTTTAAAACAACTAAAAAAACATTTTGAATATATGTAGATTAGTGAGCCGGGCTCTAAAGTATGTACTAGTGTTGTAAAATTTTTATTCTATGTGCATCTTTTAATTAGTAGAGACTTCTTCAGGGAGGTTTTTTAAATCTTTTAAAACAATTTTTAAAAACAAAGTGTAAAACATTGTTTAACATGTAGACTAGTGAGAAGCACTCTGTGATAATGTAAAATTTTTTTTTCAAGGTAAATTTAGTTTTATTTTGAGTGTTTATACTTCAAACTTGCAAATATAGCTGTTGTGCAAATCGCACCTACACCAAATTTTTATGCCCCTTTTAACAAGGCTTAAGAGGCATGTGCATATACTGCAAGAACTTAATTCATCTCTTAAACTTAACTATTACCCCGTCAGTGAATTGTACTGGATTATAGAGTTGTAAGAATCTCTGAGACAGCAAATCACTTATAGTACATATTCTATAGAGTTTATTTTCTGATATTCTGGGTCTTATTGATCTAACTTATTCAAAGGATTCACAGCATGAAAGACAGTACTTCAGCAGATTGTAGAAATGACCTCTGCTTAAAGCTGTACCAACTGTTGATCTGGTAGAATCTCTGGTCTGTCATGAAGTATATGCTTACTATGCTTACTGTTGGAAGTTTTACAATATCCTTAAAAATGATGATGCAGAAGAAAGCTAAAATTTTGTTCTTGGTGGTTTGCTATCAGCCCTCATTCTTTTTTATGTGATTTGTGTGCAAAATGTTAGGTTTTTTTTAACAAGTGTTTTAACCAATTCTGTTGTAAGTACAAGATAGAAATATCCATTAGAATCACATCAATGTAGGACAACCAGGTGTCTATCTAATCTTTTGGTGAACCCTCAACAGTGCTCTAAGCTTTTTTTGAACACTGTTTTCTCTGAAGCCCAAGAACTCAAATTCTTCTGATTTGTCTGCAAACAAGTCTGGCATGTTGTCCTATCTCTACCAAGAATACATAAAACAAATCTTGTTATAAAATCTTTTGTTCAAGACTTCAAGCTAAACATGAAACTCTTAATGCTTTTTACTATAAGTCTTGACAGTCCATACAATCCTCTGGAACAATAGAAATAAGTTCTTTAATAGTATGCAAGTATTCAATTGTACAGTTCAAAGGTTTTGAAAACCTAGTTCTTACACATCTTACTCCATTCAAATGTTCACAATGCTTTGTAAAATCAGTTCTTGGATTCTTATCTACCATTATTATGTTACTATAATCTCTTCCATATCAAATATCCAAATGAGATAATCTTGCTAAATCATAATGTGCAGGTTTTCCTCAGTATTATTTTAAATGTTCCAATTAAAAATTGGATACCAGCATTTGTATCAAATTGTATACCATTATTTTGTTACTATAATCTGTTCCATATCAAATATCCAAATGAGATAATCTTGCTAAATCATAATGTGTAGGTTTTCTTCAGTATTATGTTCAAATGTTCCAGTATTATGTTCAAATGTTCCAGTTAAAAATTGGATACCAGCATTTATTAATGCATAAATAAAACTAAATGGTTGCAAATTTGGAATGTTTTCCAAACCTTTTTTAACATAATCCTTTGTGTTTAGCGAAACTATACTAACAAAATTAAAAATGTTGTAAATGAAAAATGTAATAGCTAAAATCAGTAAAATTGACTGCATTGCAAAACAACCATATATAGATAAAATTCTCATATATGAATTGAATGAATGCAAAAGAAGAGCATTAAAAATCCACACCATCTATGGAAAGTTGTAATGGCATTTGAAACACAATGTTTTATCACAAAAAAAAATGGAAAAAGTTTGAATTATTTTACAAGTTAGTTGCCTGAGTGCAAAGGGAAATGATGTAATGTTCCTCCTTGTCATATTTTGCTGTTGTTTTATATCCCCCTCTAACAACAAAAAGTGGCCTATCCACCCTTCTCAAGACCATCATGGAAATTTTATAAGTGTTTTTAATACCTCAAGAAAACCCAGGCTTCACAAGGTTATGAAAAATCATGGAATTTGAAAATTCATTTTCCATGCTGGAAAAGTTGTGGAATTTATTTTCTTTTGAGCTATGGTTTTTGGTGTGTGATTTTTTACACACTTGAGTGCAAATGTGCCAAGAAAATGACATTGTCACATGCATGTAGCGTTGTGCTTTGCGTAGATGAAGTATCAAAAATTAACTATGCAATAAATTTGCATTGCATTAGCAAATTTGAGTTGTTTTGCTCTACATTCATTCATGTGACACTGTCTTATTGTTCAGAAGGTGTCATTCACATTTAAAGTTGGATTAAAGTGCGAGTAGGCTGTTGTGCTGGATGAAGTTCTTTGACTTCTCAATATTTCTGGGTCATGGAAAATGGCATTTTGTGATAGGCATAGAAAGTCGATGAATCACATTTCTCATTCTCAGTGTGAACCCTGTAACCAAAAACCTACTGCTTTTCTTGTCAGACATCTAAATAATAGACATTTGAAGTCATCAATAAAAGGAGCATAAAATCATTCCAACTTGGCATTATATTTGCATACACAGTTTTAGTCTCAAACAACACATAACAAATTAGACAAAGGTTATCATTACCCTTGGAAATCACGGTTGTAATATCCGTAAAACCCAGATTCCATCTTTGTTAAAACAAAGATATACGTCTAAGTGATAGCCCTGCACACCAGCTGCACTGTACACTGGACATCTGTTACAGTGCAAGTGATGTCCTGACTGGAAGGTGGTTTGCTTCTTGCCAGGCACTTACAGGGAGCTTGGGCTGATGATCCTGTACAGGCACAGGGTCACCTTCCTCAATGTTCCCCAACTGGCAAACAAAAGCTTCTCTGAAAGCAAGCCAATCATATCTACTGACCTGTTGAACATCACCTTTGTCATGTTATTGATTGCAGTAGCTGTTGAAAAGTATATAGGCTTTCACTGTGCAAATATCAATAATGTGCAGAAAAAAAAAACAATACTTTTTCATCTTTTTCAACACTGTATATAATAACAGTAGCTGATCAGACTGATCCACCCCCTAATTGACTGGTGTTATAGCCTTTGACAACCTCCGGTTGCCAAATGAGCTTTACTTCTACCTGCCAGTTCGAGAGGCCTTTGTTGTGTGTTTACACCAGTCATATCATAAGCTTTGTGAATGGTGAATGCTTACAACATGGTTGTCTTTGCCAACATTGATTTTTCCTAGGTGTGTGTTCCCCCACCTTCATTTCCTTTGGATAAAAATGTCTATTTGCTGCCGCTACCAAGTCATTTTATTTCTGAAAGCAAAGGAGGGGATGGGTAAAAATAGACCTTTACCAAAGTGGCACTGACCATGTAAGCAGTGGGAACTGGGGGAATTGATTTCATTTCAGTATGGTGAGGCAAGTAGCAGTGATGCATGTGCAGAAGCTAACAACGTGCAAAGAGAAATGTTGTAGAGAAATGTCTTGAAAATAGGGAATGAAATTGCGAAAGGTGATAAATATTTTTGGGGAACATATTTGCATGATATAAAGGTTTCAATGGACAATGAATATTTTCGTAAAAGTCAAATGCCATCCCTATATACAAAGGGCAGAAAAACCCCATTCTCTACAGATTGTATTTGAAATTTCAGGCCATACATGCTCCATTGCAATGAGTAACTTCTCCCATAAAGCCAGTAAATGTCAGCATTATGTACACAACATGTAAGGCTGCTTCATCACCAGCTTCAAGATTACAAGAGTGGCATAAACCATGTGGAAAGGAAATTTGGCCACAAAGATGGATTGACACTGGCTTTTCAAAACCAAGTGTTGATTGCATATGAAAGGCAAGTTTTCGTAGATTAGTAAAAACTATCTTTATTATCCTCGATCGACAAACCAGTCGATCATCACTTGGTCAGACGTTCATACACTTGGTGAAAACATTATCCCTACCAATGCTGAAACTACTACTTATGCTTCTTGGTTGAAATATGCCAGTGATAATAGATATATTGAACTTTCTTATGGAAGATTTTTAAAAAGGAAGCCTCTTTCATATCAATTAAAAGATGTTCATTCTGAAGACTTTATAAAATCTGTTTTGACATTTCCTGACGAAAATTATTGTTATTGGCAGCTGGAGGCTCTATTGATGGTCTTCCATGTTGCTTTCGACCGACATAATCACCAATAAGTTGTTTACTTAGTTGCTGACGAAAACTCAAGTGTGTCATTGGTTTCTTACCCAAACTAGAAACAGTTTCTTTGTAAAGAACATAGGAATTAATAATAGCAGTGTCAAGAAAAAACCAGAAAAGATATTTCCACTATTTTACAGACTTAAATGTAAGATTATAATATGTATGTGCTTGGTCGTGAAGATCTACACCACCCATGTCTTTGTTGTAGTGTGAGATTGCTTTTGGTTTGTCAATTTGAATGGTCATATCCAGTATTTCTCCCTGGGTTTTTTTTCCTCCGGTTAACTTTTTCGAATTGATTTGGAGTATACTGTGTACTGAGAAGATTAACATTTTTTGTTTTGGCTTTGTCCTTCCAAACTGTGCAAACTAAATTTCCGAATCTCAAAAATTTTGAGTCCCCTTGGTTGGCAAACTTCAAACCTTTCAAAGATTGCGGAAATCCTTTGCGATTCTCGCGCAATGTGCCACAACAAAAAATGTTTTCATCTAAAAGGGTGAGAAAAAGGTCTATGCCTGAAAAAAAATTATCCATAAAAAGAAAATAGTTTTTTCCTACTAAACAACGAGTTAGATTTTTAACTACATGTGCACTCAAGCCTTTCGACGCGCCATCTTGTGCGCTGTCGGTTTCATCTTTACCTGTGTATACTTCAAACTAGCAAAGATAGCTGTTGCGCGAATTGCATCTACACCAAATCTTTATACCCCTTTTACAAGGCTTAAGAGGCATGTATTGTAAGAACTTAATTCATCCCTTAAACTTTACCATGGCCTCGTTAATGGATTGTTCCCTTTGTGGATTATATAACTGCAGAAATCTTTCAGACAGTGAATCAATTACGGGACGTATTCTAAAGAGTTTATATTATGGGTCTTCCTTGTCTTGCATATCCTGAGGATTCACTGCATGAAAGTACTTCAGTAAACTGAAGAACTGGCCCCTGCTAAAAACTTCAGCAACAGTGGTCTGGTAGAGTCTCGGGTCTGTCGACACGGTTTAATAACATTAAACTGTGTTATAAGCGATGGATATCTCTCTTCCTTGAAAACTAAGGTCAAACGGCCATTGTAAAGGTCAGTGTTTCTAAAATGTCCAAGGAGTGCTATAACTTTTTTTCTATTGAAGCTATTCCAAAATCCATCGCTTATCACACAGCTCTAATTGAGATAAAATAGCCCTGAAAATTTCACGCCAATACAATAAATGGTTCTTGAGATATTATTTTTTGAATTTGAAAACACGCATTTTCCTGAAAAGCCCTTTAAAGTTATGTAATTGTTTCTATTAAGATTTAGGCAAAGGATAATGGCAAAAAATGGCTGTTTTTATAAGTTTAGAAAGACCCAGCTTCATAAGTTACTCCTTCCGCTTCTCTTAATGCCTCATTTCTTTCTGCTTCCAACCTCGCCTCCACTCGTCGGCGCTTTTTTGCTTTGTCTGTTGCGGCAATATCAGCAGATCTAACACACTTCCTGTCTCAAATCAGTGAAGCTCTTCTAGTATGTGCTTCTCCTGGTATCAAAAGCGATTACATAATACTTTCTCTGCAGCTTGCTCCTGCATGGAAGTGGCAAACTGCAGCAGCAACAGCACATCTGAGAGGTGAAGCCCCTCTTTGCCCAGGTGCCATATTCTCAATGTCTAGCATTTCCAATGAAAGCACAGCGAACTGCTCTTAGGGACATGTTTGGCATAGTGGGTTGTTCTTGTTTTCTGGTGGTGGTGGTAGAGATAGGAGCAAGAGCAGGAGCAAGAGTAAGAGCCTTTGTTATCACCTAGTAGGGCGGGTTGTATGAGGCAGAGGGGGGCATTTGCACTTAGGCGTGGGTGCATTAGTCTTGGTTGTTGGTTGTTGTTATATCTGTTTTTAGCTGGTTGTGCGTCTATTAATCCTACATCATTGTTTCCAACCAGTCTACTGGTTGGGAACCGTATTCAGTCGTGTTAGAGAAGTTTACGAATTCTGTGTTGGGATGTTGGTAGTAGTCCCATTCTACTGGGTATCCTGCAGCAGGATTTGAAGCACGTGTGGGGGGATATCTTACTGTTTCGTCTTGTAGTTGGCTTGCGCCAAAGCCACCACCGTACCACACTCTGTGGAATCTTGAGTGTTTTTTTGGTACGAATTTTAGTTTTTTTTCAGGGGGTTCATAGTCATCTGATGATGATGCATAATCAGATGTTTGTGGTTCTTGTTCTTCTCCAGGAAGACTTTGGAAAGATTTTTGATAAACTTGTTTTATTGGATTTAGAATTGGGTTGTAGAAGTTCCAGTTCATTATGTGTCTACCTGTGTTTATAGGTAGTGTGTGACCAAAGGATCTCCAACTCGTAGTGTGCTGAATCCATTGTAGGTCATTATATTAGAGAATATGTTTCTGAAGGCATTCTTTGAGGCATAGTTGTCTTTGTTGTACATTGGGATAGCATGTATGTCTGCTTTGTAAATTGGTAGTAGCATTTCTGCTTTATTGTTGGGGATGGGGTGGGAGAATTGGTAGCTGTGCATATCTTCTACTCTATCCCCTTGTGTTTGGGGTGGTAGGATATGTTCATTGTCTATATAGGTGTAGCAATAAGGTAGACTTGTTGGTGTTGTAAAGAGTTGGATATTTGTTCCACTTTGTGCTGTTTGTTGTAGTGGAATGAGGTGGTCAAGTTTAAAGCCTATTTCTAGTATGTCAAAACCAGAATGAATCATTTCTATTCCTTGCATTTGTGCAGGGGTAATACTTGCATTTAGGTTGTTGTATGGTATGAAACACCAAGCTGTTTGCCATAGATATGTTTGATCTAGTGTGTCTAGTTTTTCTACAGGTTTTTGATCTGATCCAGCATTTGGGCTATGTATTTGGATCTGATATGTTCTACTGAAGGTCATTTCAAAGCTGTGTGTTTTTGCATTTGTAGGCTTTGGATCCACAGAACCTAGGGAAAATTAGTCTTCGTTTAGTTTGAGTTTTTTTTTCTTGGGGGATAGTTTTGTAATTTTAAAGACTTCTGCTTCAGCTTCAGTCTGTGGAATTACTTCCAGTGCAGTTGTAGTTTCTTCTGCTTTATCCATTAGGAGGATATCTACAGTATCCTCTTCATCTGGTCCAGGGGTGATGTTTTCAAGAAGCCAAGCTTTTGGGTGAAGCTTTTTGTTGTAATCTTTCAGCCAGTTGCAGGGAGAAAGATTCATGAATAGATGGGTTCTGTTTCTGATTGGCATTTCATGCTGTCCAGCATATTGCCATAGTGCAAAGTTGCCCGTGAAGAACATAGGGGTTCTTTCTATAATGGCATCTGATTTGCACTTTACATGTACTGTTGTTTTGGTGCCTTCGCATAACAACTTGAATGTTTCAATTTGATCCTCTAGGATCATCGGTTCTTCCCATACACATACTCTTTTGAGACTCATTTCTTGGAATATAAAATTATAGTTAGAGCCTTGTGAGAGCAAAGCTATTGCTTTGAAAGGTTCACAGAGTGATCTCATAATAATGCTTTTGCCTGCATTACTAGTTCCAAAGAGGCCGAAGCCATTTTTTTTTGGAGCGTTGTTTGTCAGCAACCTCAAGGAATTTTTGAATAAAATCAAAGGGGCTTATTCCTTGTGATTTGAACCACTGCATGAGTACTTTATATTTTCTGGGACTGTGTGGTAATCGTCTGGGTTTTCCAGTTCATACTCATCACATAAGCTTGCCCAGTGTTTAGGAAGTAGTTCTAGTGCAATTAAGCGCGAGGCTTTTTCGCAATTTTTGTGGTAGTTCATTTTGGAATAGAAATCTGTTCCAAATTTTCTGATGTATACACGATCATTAGTTTCGCGTATTTTCTTCATCAGTTGTTCGCCATTTGTGGCATTATGTTTGACCATTAGGTCTACTAATTGCCAAAGTGTTGCCTTTTTTTGTTTGTTGCGGTTTTCAACATAGACTGTCATGTTTTCTATGTATTTGTCATCAAGGGAAATTTCTTCCCACAGTGTCATGAGGTCAGCATCTTGTGATAGATCCTCTACTAATTCGCGAGGTTCAACATGCAAATAGCATAGGATGCTTTTTAGGTTACGAACTTTTTCTCCTTTGAATCTGTAATTTAGTAAATCTTTGCGCCTTAATAGTTGTTTGTAAAAGGCAGTGTTTGAAGAGTCTTTGTATGGTTTGTCTGTTCCTAGCACAATATGATAATGATCATAATCGTGCTTGTCGCATTCGTCTGTGACATTTTGTTGTACATGTGGGTGAAATACAGTAATAAATTCGTATGATTTCTGTAGTAATTGGTATAGAAATTCGTCTAAACCATCTACTTTTTCTATCACATAAGTGAAATAAGTCATACCTGATGCTTCAGACATGTTTGCTGAAAAAGAAAGAAATAATAATTAGTTTTTATGTTTTTAAATGAAAGCGAAAGTGAAATTTTACTTACCGAGTTTGTCGTAGAGCAGACTGAATATGATATTTTTAGGTCAAGGGTTATATAGAGTTGAAATGTGATATTTTTGTTTTTTTGTCTTGTCTTGTGTAATGTGAGCCCGCGGTAATATAATCCTTAAAAGAACTTCTAAACTTCTAACCCAAGACAAGACACAGACTAACGGATCAAAGTCGTCACCATCAAATTTTCCCATCTCCACACGACTTCGTTTCGCAGCATTTTTTTCGCTATGTTGTACTTGCTCGTGTCGGGTTTCATCGCAACACTTCCTGCTATTACTTTTTTGTTACTAATAGAATGGTTTTAAACATATTCACATATTAACTCTCAAATTTATAACGATAATATAACTCAGTTTAAAGTTATCAAGAAAATTATGATATTATCTTTAAATATTAGATATTTCTTTCAATAAAAATTCAATAATATATTTTATTTAATTTGCAATACATATAACCATGTTAAATCACCTCTTGCTTTTTTGCAATAAAGTTATTTTAAATTGAAATTTGTAAAGTGAAATTGAGTTAATTATTTAGTATTATAATCAAAATAAATGCTGTAAATCATCTGAAATTGTGAGCCAAAACGATAATTTCCAACTCCTCGTGGCTGTCGTCGTCACCATGACTCAAAGTGTCCAACCAATCGATGAACTCAAGACAGCATCGCTGGCCATGAAAGACGTAAGGCGTCTCGCTCTGGTCAACCATGTCAATCAAGAGGTTGGGCATGTGATGGCCTTTGATCTGCATGGACTCGATGTCGAAAAAGACCAGCAAACGGTCATCGTTGTTGGGAGGTTTGGACATTTGGGCTGCGGTCTGAATGTAGCATTGATGTTCGGCAATGTCGCATAGTTGGGCACGAGAAGGACAAGTGGCTTTGCCGCATTGATGTTGGCGATGGGCTGCTCATCGAAAGTTCAATAATTTGTAACAGCGAGGGCATCGTTGAATCATGCTGCAAACGGTGGCCCCGAGTTGAGTGGTCGGTTTACCGCACAAGGTGCAGGTGCTGTGTTGTTGCAGGCAAACTAATCCGTAAAAAAAGCGACGGCAGTACGGACACGTGATGTTCTCTTGTTGGTTGCATTGTTGACGATGGGCCAGATAACCGGTGCATCCTGTCACGTGACAGGAAGGACAAAAATCAGGATTGTTGGGGCAAGCGTGACATCCTTCGGTATTGTAGGGACTGAGACAACGACTGCAAAAGTAACCTTGATTAAAAACTCCCTGCAGCATGGTGATGGTATCGTAGGGGGAGTCGCTGTACAAAAGGGCCAAGAGGTTGGAGCAGGTGCCGTAAGCGTAACGTTCACAACAGCGATCGGCGTCGACCACGACGATGGTGTAGTCTGGCAAAACATGAGCAAATTTTTGTTTAGTTTTGTTTCGGGTTTTTAATTCTTTTTTTTACTATAAATTAAATGCATTACTCAGTGAAGTTTCACGGCCGGCTCAAATACATTTTGCGAATGCACTGCACGCGGAAAGTTAAACTAAAGTTGTGTGGACCAAATTGTAACAATGATTGTAAAATATTTGTCTTACTATTTGGTGTGTGTTTTCATTTGGACTTTAGTTACTTAAAAAGTTAATTTTTTTTCTAACGAAGGCTAGGTTCTGTTTTAACGGACGGATTGAATCAATTTTACTAATGACTTCGGGTGTGCAAAAATCGTCGCATAGCCATAAATAAGAAGTTTGTGGTTTTGAAAATCTAGCAGTGAATATAGGCTTCATTTGGATAGGAAAAGTTTCTCAACCAACGTGCTCGTGCTACAGTTTTAGATCCCATATCAAGATTGCAAAATAACAGAGAAACTCGGGAGCATCCAAACTCTCTTATGTCAGAAACACTTAAGGGGTAAGCAGTATTAAGTAAGTTGTGACATTAAATTGCTGAGAATATTGATACAGAGGAATACATATGTGTAGAACACAATCTTTTCAAGTGCTGAACCAAATATCTCGTAATGACACGTGGTGATTATGTTAATCACTTGGTTTAATTTGGCAGAATACAATTTCGTCAATAAGAAAGTGGTTTGGTTGGGTTGTAGTGGCGTTTCCGCTTGCTTGTAACACTACGATGCAGGCAACTGTTTTCCAATATAAATTAAAACTATGATAATTCTTATTACAATCAAAATGTTTTCTTTCTTCTTCTCTTTCACTTTAATTTTCATGATAGATAGATTTCGTCTTTTTTTATGTGCTGTTATAACTTATAACAAGACATTAGAATGAAACATTTTAAATATATTACTTTTTCTATTAAAATATATAGTTAAATTTATTTATCTTTTTCTACCATTATGGTAACTATAATTATAAGAACGATAAAACAGACAAGAATTTTTTTTCCTTCAAAATAACAATTGTATAATTTTATTCATGATAATAAAGTAATAAGTAATAAAATAAAGTATATAACATGAAAAAGAGTTTCAATGCTTTTTTTATATCTTATATTCAGTTTATCTCTAACATTTCTTGCTTCTTTTTTTTCCATGAGTTAAATGTTTTCAATGATTATTTTCAGTTTAGTTTAACGAACGTGTTAAATTTTCTTTATCACTTTCTTCTTGTTATTCTTCTTCTGTCTCATGCAAGTTGTCCAGTAAAATATTATCAAGGGAAAAGTCATCATCAAACAAGTTGATGTTGTTAAACGAATCCTGTAAATTTCTGTCTAGAAATTCGATTTGAATTTCTTCCTCAATATCGTTAATCATTTCTTCATTAAAAAATACAGAATCCTCTTCTATATTTTCAAAATTATATATCAGTTAATCTAACGCGTTTTCATCATACATATTTCTTGCATCTATTGCAGTTTGTATCAGTTCATTTAAGGTGTTTTCATTATATATATTTCTTTCATCCATGGTTGTGTTTCTTCTCCTTCTTCAATAAGCTCTGGTGAAAAAATAACCTTGTTGTATCGTATATATATACAGATTTTAAATATTTTTTTTACTTTCTTGGCGATTTCTGTGTTCCCTAATGGATTTCCTGTTATTAAAATGACATGTCTATTTTTCTTTTATAAACACACGCTTTTCAA
>JAPEIX020004017.1:3125-20113 GCA_026122405.2 Zoanthus sansibaricus
AAAGTAGAGCAAAATCAGATAAACCAGACAACACAAACCAATAATAACTACAATAATAACAATGACAATGGCAATGATAAGGGTAATGATAAAAATAATGGTATCAATAATAATGAAATTAATGATAATTAAATAGTAATAACTTGGTAGGTCGGATTTTTAAACTTGCTCCTTATGGCTGAAATGTTGGTTGGGGAGACGTTGAGAAAGAAACTGAATCACGCACGAATAGGTTCATTTATTGATTTAGGGAAAGATTCTCCTTGTAACCAAACACACATCACCGCCACATCAGCTCAAACCACTGCTTTAAGTCCCCCAATAGAGGCTTGACAGAAAAGGATACTAGACCAATACAGGAAATGGCAAAAGCGCAGTGCTTACCCGGATGTGGCTATAAAGATGAACTCAGTTAGCAGTTCGAAGGGTTATAGCCCGGTCCCAACGTGCCCTTAGTGCCCAATATCGTGGCTTCAAGTTAGCTACTAGGACGTTTGTGTTATCTATACTAAACCAACACACCTTATCCTTTTAGGGCATTAGAGAATGTTTCATAGTATTACATTGTTGAACAGCAAACTGAAATATTCTCAAAAAAGGTTGACAAGAAGTTTAATGATGGAAATTTCTCCAACATTTGCGCCTTCTTAATTTCAACAAAATGTCTTCTATCGCGAAGCGATTGACAATCCTATCTGTAAAACCATCAAGATAATTCGCAAACACAGTAAGTTGATTCTTGTTAATAAAACTTTTTTTCCTGGCAATTCATTTCACAAACAACAGCGGGGAACATCATTCTTTGTCCCGCGTCTGGCTTAATAAAATCAAACGACTGTCAAGCAACCTGCCGGAAAAAAATACGAATATAATAACTCATTTAGCGAAAGTGATATGGTGTGGCATCATAGAATATCACTTAATGGTGATCCATATGACATTCATTATAAATAACTGAATCAAGGTTTCATGCGACTGTATCATGTTACCTGGAAGATAACTCAAAGCGGGAACAACAAAGAAGATATTAACCAACTTACAATTAGGTGTCCATAACTGTGCTCCAGGGATAGCAAGCGCGTTTGTAAGATGGGCCAGTTTAGAAAACTGTGATAAGATTTTTTCCAAGGGAAAACTTAATAAAATACTGTTCAGATTTTTTTTAAGAAAAAAACTTGTTAATCACAAACGTATACATGCGCAGTTCAAATCCGTCTCTGTAAGGTACTAAAGAAACCACTGGCCTGGGTTAGTGCTATTCGGCTTTTGAACAACCGGTCCCTGCAGATGTTTGTGCACCGTATATTTGAGTTTAGCTTGTTAAAGTGAACATATCAGAAACATTATGTGGTATAGAATTGTTTTATTAGACATTAAACAATATATTGGAAATGCGTTGGAAGTGTAGCAGTGCATGATATTAGCATTATGTTAGGAGAAATTCGCGGTTAAGTACTCAATTTAAATATTATTCTAGATAGAAAACTGAAGATATTTTATCTTCGACGGTATTTCAATTCTTAAAGAGATACCCACACTTACTTTTATTTGAAGCGTACTCGGTGTAAGTAATAGTGAGATTGACAGGAACAGGCCGAACGCACTTATTCCTAAGTGCCCCCACAAAAAGTTGCATGCCAACAAGTGCAAATATACAAATAAAGAAGGTGGTCAGGGTCAGTACGTCAGAGAGCATGCGCATTGACTTGAGCAGTGCGTTGACCATTGTTTTCAATCCTGAAAAGAAGAACGATTAAAAACTTTACAGCATAACAGGTACTTTATATCGTTAACCTATCAATAGTTTTGGGTACCTCCATGAAAATAGTTAACCTAGGTTTGTTTGACTTAATCAATTTTAAATACTTTATTCATCATTGTAAAACAACATTCATATACTTGTGTTGCAGCTAGCTATATTTCAACAATGTTAACCAATTTTATGTACATAAAGATAGCTGAAAAATAATCATTATGCCGAATATAAAAAAAACAGTAAGAAAAAGCGGCCCAAATGACCAATTCAATCAGTTGTGCTGGTTGCCGGTCGTTAGGAACAATCCCGTATGCTTTCTCTATCTATTTTTACGAATCATTGATTACAAACGAACCACATTTAAGCGAAAAAAGCTTTGAAACAAATGATAGAATTCACTAACCTTCGATAGCAGAAATGGTTCGCAGAGCTCTCAATACTCGAAATGTGCGAATTCCTGATAAGTTTGCAACGCTTGGAGCTAAAGTCACATATCTGAAAGCGTGAACCAGAATTAACTTATATTAATAACCGTTTAATCACTTATGTTATGGAGTTGATAACAGATACGATGGGGTTAACGCTGATGATGACACTGAATACCACGGTGACGATGAAGGTGATGAGATCGGTGACGGAAATGTTTGTAACGGTTACGGTGTTGGTAACAGTGAAAGGGAAGGTGTCGGTGGCAGTGGTGAAGGTTATGATGTTATTAACGATAATGGTTAATTTTAATGGTGATGGTGAAGGTGAGGGTAAAACTGATAGTGAAGGAACCGATGGTGGTTTTCATCTTCAACTTCAACTTCAACTTTATTATTTTTATCACATGTGTTACAGCTATCACACCTCATGCAAATAGCAGAGCTAGTCTAGGCAGGCGGTGTGAGAACAGAATTCTTATGTGTAATGGAAAGAAAAAAGTGAAAACGCTCATTGAAAAGATGATAATAAAAGAGAGTGAAAGTAATAATTGGCAGATGACGACGAACGAGTTTGGTAATGATGCACGTTTTTAGTGAGAGTAAACAAATCTGAAATGTTAGGTGGAGCAGAGGCATTAAAGATATCATGCATTAAGGTCGCTGAGAGTTTGAAATAGAGCAGTGTTATAGGCACTATATTGGAATTGATAAAGTACGGAATAGCGTGGGATCGAAATGGCGTAAAGTGGATTAAGCGCACAGCGCGTTTTTGTAGCATTAGTAGTTTTTCTAAGTGGGTTTTTGCTGCTTGGCCCCAGATAATTAGGCCATAAGAAAGATAAGGTAAAATGAGCGAGTTATAAATGTTATAAAGAGTTTTGTGAGGCACAATATGTCTGAGCTTTGAGATGATTCCGATGTTTTGACTAATTTTCACTGCAACATAATCAACATGAAATTTCCAGGAAAGGTGGCTATTAATAATTACTCCTAAATACTTTACATATTCTTTACGATCACCGCTCACGAACTTATCTATTCGGTGATCATATATTTTGATACCAATATTATGGTTAATGCGTTTTTGGTAAGGGTGAAATACCATAAAATTAGTTTTCCTGATATTTAGAGTTAACCTTTTAACGGTTAGCCATTCGACGACATTTAATAGTTCAGCATTAACTACAGACTCGAGCATTTTTAGATCTTTGTGTTCATGACGATGGTGGTGAGCGTGACAGTGACAATGAGGGTGACGGTGGTGATGTCGGTGACAATGGTGATGTTGGTGGCAATGGTAATGTTGGTGACGATGGTGGTGTTGGTAACGATAGTGGTGTTGGTGATGATGGTGGTGTTGGCGACGATGGTAATGTTGGTGACGATGGTGGTGTTGGTAACGATAGTGGTGTTGGTGACGATGATGATGGTGGCGATGGTAATGTTGGTGACGATGGTGGCGTTGGTGACGGTGGTAATGTTGGTGACGATGGTCGTGTTGGTGACGATGGTAATGTTGGTGACGATGGTGGTGTTGGTGACAATGGTAATGTTGGTGACGATGGTCGTGTTGATGGCGATGGTAATAACAATGACGATGGTATTGTTGGTGACGATGGTGGTGCTGGTGACGATGGTGGTGTTGGTGACGATGGTAATAATAATGACAATGGTAATGTTGGTGACGATGGTGGTGTTGGTGACGATGGTAATGTTGGTGATGATGGTGGTGTTGGTGACGATGGTAATAATAATGACGATGGTAATGTTGGTGACGATGGTGGTGTTGGTGACGATGGTAATGTTGGTGACGATGGTGGTGTTGGTGACGATGGTATTGTTGGTGACGATGGTGGTGTTGGTGACAATGGCGGTATTGGTGACGATGTTGGTGAACGTGACAGTAACACTGATGGTAACGGGTTCGGTGGTGTCTGTTAACGGTGACAAGCCTTCCGTTGATCGGTCAAGGTGAAACCGCATTTCACCATGAAAAAAAATCTTAGTCGAATTTTTTTTTTATACTATCACCATCAGAAGGGTGAAGGGTTAAGGACATTTTATACGTACAAAAACCCACAGCTGATATATAAATGTACAATTTAAGCATTTACGTATATTTTTATAATTTTTTCTTGGCTCTTGTCATTGGAAAGATCGTAAAGAAAAGAGCGTCCCAAGAAAGAATTAAGGAACATGAAAGATCGAGACGTCCGCTTGGCCCAAACTCAAAAATTTGCAGTTTCTGAACATGCCAACATAACCGGCCATTGTTCCGACTGGAAAACATCAAATGTCAAGACAGAAATCCTCAATGGTATTCATGCAAAGTTGAAGAAGCCATACAAATCAGACTGCACGCGAACAGTATCAAAAGGGGTAGTAGTAGCATAGAAATTCCTCAGTGTTGGTGAACACCATGCCGGAAAACACAAAGATCAAACCAATCACAGAACAGGTAGATCAAGCCATATCTTGGAACTTTTAGGTCAACAAATTACGGCACTGATCAGTGAAGGAGAAAATGAATATAACAAGAGGGGGGGGGGAGAGAAGAGAGAGAACCCCCCTTCCCTACTGTCTTCCCCTATTTTGTCTCTCTCCACAGGCTTGTTTCTTCGCGAGGACACAAATCCAAGATGGCGGCGGCGATCGCACACTTCGAGATAAACACGCTCCACTTTCTGCAAGCAGACTATGTTTCCAGTGACCAAAATTATGAAACAATCGAAGAAATAAATTTAATTGTTTATTTATTCTCACAATGGATAATGTTTTTAATTCTATTTTACTGGTATCATTAAAACTCATAGCTCGTTTGAATCTTCTTACAATAAAATTTTAATTTAAAAGTATTTACAGTACTTACCCTAAAATAACTACTATAAAGTCAAGCCAGTTCCAAGGATCTCTCAGATACGCGTATTCGTGTAAACAAAATCCTCTGGCAACTATTTTAAGAAGCATTTCTATCGTATAGATCCCAGCAAAGACATACCTGAAAGTCGAACATGATAGAATTAAATTAGTGTTTAGAATGCACCGAGCAAAAAAACACATCAACTGGTGTTAAAATAAGATTTTAATATCGGACCATTGCTTATCGATAACAAATCAGAGAGTGTCAATACTTATGACCTTATTATCAATGCCGTGCTCTTTCAAATCAGCTACACTGAACCGACACCTTGTAGGGAAGTTAGTTTAAGACTTGATTATATATTAAACAGAATATCAAATAAAGAAACTCCGTATTTTGAACTTTTAAACGACTTAAAATTTATGCTGAGTTTGATTTTCCTGTTTTGTAAAGAGCTCATTGCCTACGCTTTATACATTGATAATGTACTAAAGATAAAATTTGGCGCAACTATGCTCGTCTGTCAAAATAAATTTTGGCATTCCTAACTTGAAATAGAAATTTAAAGTTAAAACAGTTCTATTCATGTAGAAACAAGAAGTGGCGATACGTACTCAGGCTCTTCTGGTGCGTTCTTGATCGCGAGAAACATACAATTCACTATAATAGTAAGAAGTATAAACAATTCAAAAAATCTGAAAAGCATTAAGGAAAACATGTAAGCATTGCTTTGAAAAAAATCGCTTTTCTCTGACATAGTTTACATATTAAACCGGTAAAAACTCCAAAGTATGTCATACTTTTACTATCGATAATACCATTATTATTCCTACCATTAATAGTATTGAAAAAAAAGAATTAATCATAGGTGAACTCTAGTCGTCACTGTTTCGTGTTGGCTTAGTTGTGAATTAATTCATATGAATAAGATTTGAGTTTAAACCTTAAGAATTATTTTCAGGAGAACAAAATAATGAACATATGTTGTATCAGCTTATTACATTAACTTATTACACTGAGTTATTTTATATATATTAGCTTATTATTACGTTCGAGGAACGAGAGCGCACCCTATTTCAGACGACTTTTCTGACTCACTTCCGGCTGGATGCTGGGTCATTTTGAGAAATTTTGGGCCGTACGACCAACATTGCCTCGATTTCATGACATTGACAATTTTGGAATACGCAAATGCCCTGGGCACGAACTTTCGAACAACGTGGTAGTCCTTCTTGACTTCGTTTTTGGCAGTTTATTCCGAGGTAAATTAGGCAGTGTTGATTTTGTCGAGCTTCCGTAATCAAACATGATTGATGCTACTTTATCAGAACATCAGAAAGCTATGTACTGGTGTGTTTTCTGTGAAACAAAACTCTACATTTCGAACCGCCAACGGCAGCGAGGTGCGATGTATCGACTCGGTTGGTTTTCGTAGAAGATTCAACTTCTCTCTAAGTTCAGACTTTGGACAATAATAGCAAAAATTCCAATCGAACGCACTCACTAATCTTTGATTAATTCTATTATTATCAATTTAATATGTGAATATAGTAATGAACCTATTTACATCAATTTATTACATTAACTAATTATATTACATCTACTTATTTATTTATTTATTTAAAAAATTTATTTATTCAAAAATATTTAAAAACGGTAGTCCTTCAGGGTACATAGGCACCTGCTTTTCAAGGAGCCGTTTGCGAATTACATTAAAATTACAAGACAAATATATATTAAGTTCTATCATTTCCACTTAATGTAAAGTTAATCTTATCACATCAATTGCCTCATCATCGGCTTATTACATCAACTTATTACAGAATTACATCTATCAATTTCTATGATTAGTTCTGACTAACTAAATACAAACTAAATTGTTCTATTACTACCAAATGTTAGGTCATCAGATGGTTTCAATCTTATGAAAATTGATTAAATTGTAGGCTAGTTTACCTTTTCTAGTTATCGTACCAGATTATGATTATTTGAATAGTATTCCAAAAAATACATAATTTGTGTGAAGGATACTGATTGGTAATGAAAAGGATCACGGCTTTTCTGACAGGATGTAGTGCTCCAAACAGGTGAAGTGATTTCTCTTTGTTAAATCGGTAAATATACTGTTTTCCAAATCTCTGGGCAACCACCAAGAATGTCTGCAAAGAAAAGAACAAGCAGTTGCAATCTATTTTATCAAATTGATTCTTTAAAACATTAGGCAGTTATCTATCTATCAATCAATCTATCTACCTACTATCTATCTGTTTGTCTGTCTGTAGGTCTGTCTGTATAATCAGCCACTACAACTATATATATTTCCAATATATCTTTCCTATCATTGAACCAATCCTCTCCAAACACCTCGAATGTCTACGACAGCAATGATTTTATGGTCCTTTAATGCTTACAAGTTCTTCTATTATTATACCTACCGAAAACACATTTTTTTCTAAGCCATTCACATCATCGTCATGCGGTAAAATTTTTGTCATGGTGATCCAACTATTTAAGAATTATCGTCCATAGTCATGATAGAAAAACTTTTTGTGTCGGGTATAGCGCGACAAAGTAATTTAAGGTGCAAAGACAACTTAATCGCGGGTCAAGTGTATAATTGATGGCTAGTTTGACACGATATCTACATATCGTATTGATAAGATTAGAATTGCCCCTTTTGAAACGTGAACATTTTTAAGAGCGAGCTATACTTGCGTTTTGATTTGGCTAGCTTAAAATAAACATTGAAGCAATCGCGTGATTTGGTAAATAAACATTTTTAACCACACTTGTTCTGATTGGAGCATAGCAAGTCGTCTTCGTTATTCCGTGACAGAAGCTCGTAGATTATAAGTGATTCACCAATGGAATTACATTTATAACAGTTTGCACAGCGACTTCAACGATTGCAACATGTCTAGCTTAGCCACAAAATTAAAGATTGATAATTAGTAAATAAATATTAATAATGTAGACTAACTCTAAATCAACACCTTTTAATCATGGACGCGCCAAACGCTTGGCTAAGAAATTTCCATGTTACACAAATAGGGGTTTGGTTTCGGTCTCACAACAAATAAACCAGTTCATTTTAAAAAACAAAAAAAAAAATCACTCGGGAATGACTGATAGTGCGACCTACACTTGACTCAGCTGAAATCGGTTTTTTATCACATTCAGTTTATGATTCTGTATCGATGTAACATAATTTAAATTTCTCTCCCTCCTCTCCCCGCTCATGCGAACGATGCAGATTAGCTATGTCAGAGGCAATAAAACCCATCCGGGTGCCCAACCTCGTTCCCAGGTTTTGGAAACAACGTTGCCAGGAACCTCCAAGATGGACGCGTGCGCACCCATTTAACCTTAATGGACCTCGCGGACATGTAATGTTGAATTGATTATTTCTTGATGATTCTTTTGACGGTGCAAAAGCGAGTCATGCCGTTTTAGAAAATTATCGTTTTTTTTTTTAATTGAGGAAAAAACTGACTGCTCGCATTGATTTTTTTTAATTAGCGAAACAAAAGTTTGCAAAATCGCTAGAAACTACTTTAATTTTGCCTGTTTTGAGTTTATATCGTTCAGTGTTAGTTCGTAAACTCTAAATATTTCAGAAATGAGTAACAGTTGACTTGCGAGTGTCTAGAAAACTTCTAACGTCGCTCGGTCACTGACAAAAAGAAAAGTTTAAATAGACATTTATTTTACAGAAAGCTCATATTTTAACAACAGAAAGCCAAAGGCGAATTTAAATATTTAAATTAAGAATCAGAATACAAGGAAAAACTAAGACAGGCAAATTAATGCGCTTCTCAAGTTTCACGGAAAAACACAAGATTTTATAATTAATCGGTTTGAAAACCTCCTAATTGTTACGATAAAGCGCTTGAATTATATTGGATATTAATTCTGAAACAGACGCATGGTACGCTCAATTCATAATAATTTTGTCTTTCAAAATTCTGTAGATTGTTTTTCAAAACGTTTTATCACAGACCAGTGTATTTCTTAGTTTTTCTTAGTCGTTTCTATAAATTTTTAATGAAAAACCAGCATTTTTTGGTTTCTAGCTATTAATTTCGCTGCTCCAAGAAATAAAGGCTAAATCAATAAATGTAGTTATGGACAGCAATGTAAAAATAATTTACAATGACACAATTTGAAGAAAAGGCAAAGCTTCTGGTCATTCGACATTGTGAAACTTGTGAATTTTAAAGAAAAATATAAAAAAAATCTTTAAGAAACTAAAAAAATATTTATTTCTGTTCGAAATGAAATATTTGTTTTATCAAAGTTAACTTGCTACTCAATATCGCGTATATAGATAAAACTAGTAATTTTATGATAATTGCTGTGTTTATATAAAATCTCGACTGTTTACAAAGAGTCTGGTTGTCTGTATAGTAAATTTAAATATAGCTTTAATTACCAGCATTGTCTTTGAACTGAACTTTATTTATTTCTCTCTTTCCCCTCGTTTTTCTAGTTGAGGGGTTATGGAAATATCTGCTCGCAAGATAGTTTGCTAACAACCGTGGAATATTTGACATCAAATACGAAGTGACAAAATTATCACTTCGGCAAGGTGGTTTTACTTCATTCAATCGAATTTGGCCTTAAGCTGATTATATATCAACGAAAAGTTCCTAATCTTTGCACCCCAAATCTATTTTGTCATGAATATTTCACGATTTGAAAGTAACAGTATTTGCATAATATTTTTTAATTGACTGTATCTTCATGTCGTGATTATCTAGAGGAAAACTAAAAAGGAAGGCACAAAGCTTTCAAAAGGTGAAGTCTAATCCACTGGTGTTTCATTAGTTTATAGTATAATTAGATCAAATAAAGTGCAAACTGTACGTAACTTAGCAAACACAGAAATAAACGCAGGTTACAATCGGTCAAGGTTAACTTATAACCCGATCTACACGGATACACATGTTTCTCAAAAACAACCATTGATATCTAAAGCTTACTGAAAGACCACTCTTTGTATTTATAATTTGATTTATTTAAGATGGTAAAAATATAATAACAATTACGCATAAACAAGTTTCACATGAAATCAAAGGCAAAACAAATATGGAATTTCATCTCAAGTTGTTTCGAATGATTTCGCTAAAAGCAAAAAACCAAATAAACAACTAGTTTATTTTGCTCGAGCTGCAAACAAACAAGAGAGCAAAAAATAAATGTATACGATATTTTTGTGCGTCATATTAACGGATTTTTAACGAGTTACCGAAAACCTCTATTTCGCTTCCTTTTATTCGAAGCGTTTGAAATAAAACCCAGCAGAAACATGAGGAAACAAAATAAGAAAAACATTTACTGTTAAGGAATACGAGCGAATATAAACTCAAAAATTTTAAACAAATAACCATAATTTTTGATAAATTGTGTTTTTGTGAAAACCTTTAACTTTAGTACCATCGAAAATAAATTGTGTCTAAAACAGAAGTCATAAGTTCCGAAGCCCTAAATTAAAGCAAAGTTTTAAACGGGAAAAATTGATTTGTTGTGGATTAAAAATGTTATCATTGAGCGATAAAACGATGAAGCTGTGTCAAAAGGTCTGGTAGGTTAATTCAGATTTGCTCTTTCGAATTTACTCACTCGAACCAGCTGCCATGCAGTCTGTATAGTCTGGCCAAGTTTCTCAATAATGAATTTGTGATTATACTCCACTATAGATAATTCTGAAACTTAACCATTTTTACTTCTACGTGATCTAACAGATATTTTAGCTAAACAAGGTTGTTTTGATTGGTTTAATTTTTTTATTATTAGTGACGAAAATTTGGGTGAAAAAACCTCACTCACTTAACTTAATAGAACGGCTTGGATCGATAACGATTTCTATTGAAGGGGCCTCGCTCCATACTACTTTCATAATTGATAACATACATTCTCTAACCGTCAGAGGGAAAACATTCAATTGTATTCTAGACATATAATTTCATATTTTACTTCAAGAAATGGACAACCTATTTGCATAAAATACGGAATAGTTGATATGTGTCGTAAGAGCTCAATAAACAAAACTATGACTTACATCATTGCGGTTTGAATCAAAATCTTCCAAGGGAACTCCGTAAAATCTTTTATCCAACAAATTGTTTTCACTTTTTTGTGTTTTTAATTCTTCTAAGCCAGTTTGCTTTGGCGATTCTCCTTGTAAACTTTCTTTTCTTTTTGAAATTTTCGATTGTTGGCTTGCCCGGCGTAGGCCAACACTGGCGCTTGCAGCTTTCATTATGTCTCAACACAAATTCCCAAACCCACAAGTGACTCCGCCATTACGATCAGTAAATCATTATTTAAATTCTCCTTATCAGGAATCCCTGTCAGCTCTTGCCAAGACAAAAAAGTATCTTGCAAATGTTACATACAATTTAAAAGCCGATAAAAATCGAGGCTCCTAAGGACATTTCGCAAAAGCTCCATAAAATATTTCGAAGATTGGAGTAACTTTCGTCCAGTCCGTTCTCGGTAACGTTATCAGACGCAAAAACGTTACTTTTAGTTAATTCGAAGTAAATTTTAGACACAGGGCGTTCTGAATTCGATCTTTGCTGACCGATCTATTGTAATGAACTGCACTCGACGTATCAGAAAGGCATTTCCATAGCAACAATTAATTAATACGTGCACCTGTCCCTCGCATTTTAATGTTGTGATTAGAAGTTGTCCTTCCCGTCAGTTTAACCTGGTGGAGCACGTTACCGCAATTATCTAATTGTACTTTGGGCATTTTTCTTAAAATGTATCGTAACATAGCTGAATAGAAAAATCTGTTTTCTGTAACCAAATTTGGACGTGATTGCAAGACTTAATAAGGTAGGAATGCGCGTGCGCATTCCAATTAATCGATGTGTCCGAGATTTCAGCTCTTATTTTTTCTGTTGAATGTAACTAAAGTTTTAGCACCATGTCGCAAACACGAAACGGCTTCAAAGTGTTACAAAATGGAATTCTGACCTGATAATCAATTTTGATAAAGCAATATTCTGGAAGAAAGATCACGTACTGAATTGAAAGAAACAATTTCCACAATGACCGAAAACTAACTATGATTATCTTTAAAATCTGACGGACGATTTAAACACTTTGACAAATATGTAGAAAAAAACAAACGAAGCAAAATATTCAAGGACACAATGAAGAAACATTTTTGTGTGAATGGAAATGTTGTCCTGGTAGTTTGAACATTTTCTGCAATTACTTGTATAAAATATAAACACTGGAAAACACAAGCGTTAACTCGCAGTCTATAAATTGTTCAAAGAACAAATTGAAGCTAAAAGCACATGCACTTGATTGAAAATCGAACTAAAATGTTTTAAAAAAAACCTGAACTTTAATTTAGTTTTAAAATTTTGTATGGTTTGAATGCATCTTGATTCATTTATAACCACACGTAGAAGATCTACATTTTAGGATATTCTATCGTTGACGCTGCGGTGGAGCTAAGAATTTAAAGCTAACTTGAAATATTTCAAAATCAATTTTAAATTTTTAGTGCAATGGTATTGTTGTGTTATATACTGATCTTTGTCATTGTTATAAACTTGTCAAGCCGATTAGTTCTTTACCATTTTCAAGTGAAACTGAATATTTTAATGTTTTAAAATATATGTTCATTCGGATTCTTGAGACGAATAAAGTTCTACACTACTGAAGTCTATTATCTACTGTTTTACTCAATTTGAATTTCAAGAGGGCCTAGGGCTACTGTAGGGAAAACATATTCTAGACGTTAATTCCCGTTAAACAGAGAAATATCTACAAATAATAGAGAAATTGACTCATTCAACTATCGAGTAGGGAAAGACGAAGAAACCAAATGCTTATGAACTCGGTTTGCTTTAGAAAACTAGTAAGTAATATTTTTTTTTTTTATACGGATATAATTTTAACCGTTAATTTAAACTTAAGGCAAATTCGTTTCAACCAATGATATTTGTAGTTGAAAAGCGATTTAAATATACAGTTTTGTTCTAAGTTATCAAATCAGTATAAGTACAGTACGAATCGTTGTCACAAAGACTGAATACAATCAACTAACGACACAAATTTTTCTCCTAAACTTTTAACAACCCAGTCGTCAAACGCGAGCGTTGCTTCATGAAGAAGTAGTTCCGAGCAACTTCTTTCATCTTTACCACTCAAAGACGACCCTCATGGAGTTCATGCAGGATTTGCACCTGAAGGCTCTGTGGGATTACGACCCGATGCAACCCTGGTTCAAAGAGAATTCATTCAATATGCTACAGTATGGTTGAAGGGTGACATTTGGTACTTTTCGCCGTATGTCCATTTAGAATAAGTGAAAACACTTACTGGAGGGTAAGATCATTTGCGGCGTGTTGTCTCACAACTTCGGCAGTAGCTGGAAGAGGCTCTAATTGCTCGAACTGGAACACATCCGATAGATCAATTGTAGCGCTATCTAGGATGTCTGGCTGCGGGAGACAGGCGGGATAACACTGGAATGCAGCATAGGAATGGAAGACAGCATTGGAATGTGCTCTTGAGGAACGATATTTGATGTCATAGTTGTATGCGCCCAATCTGATTGCCCATCGCTGCATGTGCATGGCTGCTATTGATGGGATTCCTTTCTTTGGTCCTAAAATGGCCATCAAAGGCTTATAGTTGGTGCGGAGTATGACTTCCTGCCGTAAACGTAGATATGGAACCTCATGTTTCCAAAAACAATGGATAAGGCCTCCTTGTCTATCTGGGCATAGTTTCTTTTGCTTTTCCCAAGAGTTCACGATGCAAAGGCTATATGGGTTTCTCTGATCCATCTGGGAGGCGGTGCGAGAGTACTGCTCCAAGGTCATATATGCGGAGGCATCACAATCTAGGAGGAGTGAAAGCTTTGAGTCGTAGGGAATCAGAGCGTTCTCTGTAGAAACCATGGACTTCAAGTTATCGAACGACTTTTGGCAGTCGGTAGACCATGAACAACGCACATCTTTCTGGAGCAGTTTGTGAAGTGGGTAGAGGACATCCGAAAGATTGGGAAGAAACTTCTTGATAGTAGTTTACGAGCCCGAAAAACGATCGTAACTGAGCAGGATCAACAGGAGTGAAGGGCACTTTATTGCTTATCGTGAAGGGGATGAATTCCCTCGGCATATGACCCAGGTATTTTAAGGAAGGTTTTATGAAGGCACATTTTTCATGCTGTACGTTTAACCAATTTTCCTCAAGGAGTTTTAAAACAAGCTCAAGGTTTGCTAGGTGGTCGATGCGATCTTTTCCCGTGACCAACATGTCGTCCTGGTAGAATAGGACTTGAGGCATATCATGAAATACTTGGGCACTAATGGGCTGGAAGATGGCTGCTGCTGAGGAAACTCCAAATGGGAGACGATTGTAGGAATACATTCCCTTGTGGGTAGTTAGTGTGGTGTATGGCTTGGATTCCTCATGCAAAGGAATTTGGGAATATGACTTTGAGAGATCTAGTTTTGAGAAGAGACCATTCATTTTCTCCTGCAGATCATCTAGGTTAGGAAGCCGGTGAGTATCAACTACTAAATCTGGATTTACAGTTACCTTGAAATCTTCGCAACGACGAATTGAGTCATTTTTCTTAACTACACAGGTACCACAGGGGTTGTCCATTCGCTGTGGAGAATGGGCGATACTATACCTTATTTCCTAGGTTCGTCCAACTCGGCCTCAACCTTGTGGCAAATCGCAAAAGGAACTGAGCAATACTTATGGTGTACTCGGACTGCTTCATTTCGCCCATCTAATTTGGCTGGTTGGCCTCTAAATGTACCGATTTTGTTGTTGAATACAGCACTGTAGCGCTCGATCAAGCTGGCTATTGCATTATCATTATTAATTGCTTCTCAGATAAGCTTGATATGAGGCAAGTCAATTTTGAAAATTTGAAGCCATGAGCGGTCTTTGGCCCCTTGACTACATACATTTGGGCCTCACAACGTACTGTGGCTGTTACGGTCCCCACTGGGGCGATTCTCTTATTTCCGTATGTTCTTAATCTGGCATTTGTTCTTTGCAGTTGAGGTGTTTGCAGTGGGTTTCATAAAATGATATGGGTATTACAGATATTCACGATCCAGTGTCTAACACCATGCCCACTGGTTTGCCCTCAATTTGTACCTGGATCATTATTGGGGGGTTAGCATTAGTTTCACACTTGAAAATTTGCAAGCAAGGAATATCAAACTCTTTATCAATGGAATCTTCCCCTTCCCTTTGCTCTTCTTTGAGGCAATGAGCATTACTAACGCTTTGGATTGGGCTCTTTTTATTACTGGGTACAGAGTGACAAACAACTGCAATATGACCCTGCTTGCTGTATTTGTGACACGTGGCATTATCTACAATTTCGCCGTGCATGGCCTGTTTTTCCATAGCTTTAGCAGCTATGAGGTATTTTGTTGACCCTAAGAATATGCTGTGGTTGGTCCTGGACGGGGAGTGGGAGTTTCAGAATATTTTTGAATTTCAATCATATTTTGTTGCTGATTCCATTGCACTAGCAATAGTCTGGGCTTTCTCAAGTGTGAGATGTTTCTCACACAATTATTTTTGGAATAGTGGGCTGCAGAGCCCGTATACAAAGCGCTCACGCAGAGCCTAGATCAAGAAATCCCCAAAGTTACAATGTTCAGTCATTCGTTTGAGGGAGTGCAAGGAAATCTGCATTAATTTCATTTCCTTTCTGTGAACGCTGGTAAAATCGGTACCGTTCAGCTGTTACTAACAGTGTTGGTGACTGGTGATTTTGGAGGAGTTTAATTATTCCGTCATAACCTTTATCTTTGGGTTTGTCTGGAGCCGTAAGGTTACGAAGCAGAAATATTGTATGTTTGGGAGCCAATCAAACTTAGCAAGGCTGCCATTTTCTTATCTTCTGAGTCAATATCATTTACGATAAAGAGTATTTCTATCCTTTCAATATAAGCATCGAGTGTTTAGACTGACTTATCACTAAATGGTCAGTTTAGTCGGTGTTTTTGTGATCCTCGTCGCCAGCTGTTGTGTACGAAAGTATCCAAAGTAGGGCAAAAGTATGTCTAGATAAACCACGGGCGATAGGAAACGCGAAATTCGAATTTATGAAATAAAGTCATCCTTACCTCATCTGCTGTCAATTGCCTTGTTTTGAATAAACCGTCTTAATCCATTTTACCCCGAAACTTCCACAAATTTCCTCTAAATTGAGTAAAAACCCAAAGATCTCTATCTGCTGGCATTTTGTTTGTTTTGACCGTTAGACTTGGCTCCAGCTTCCTCTCAATTTCGATTTTTGATCAATGACGTTTCATCAAAAGAATAACTTTGTTTATAAAAAAGTACATGGGTAGGAAACAAAATCATTTCGAGAAAGACCCAAAATCAGTGTTTTGGAAAAATTCACAGCACATCCCAGTGCGATGTTTTTGTTTGCTTCTGAGTTTGTGATATGCGGAATTACACAGCTCGCATGTTTCTGGAAGGTGTCAACATATGGTACTTTCGCGTATTTTCTTGGTTGGATATCTCTAATGTGGATTTGTGTGAGCAACTCGCTGACATGTTTGGGCCGTTTGCTGGTGGAAGATGAGTTGTACTGTATGCCAGCATAGCGGCACAACTTTCAAGAGCTCGTGCAGCAGCTTGTGACAATGCAGCTCATGTGGTTATCCCACATTTGAACCATTCCAACACATTTCCAATCCCTATGTTCTGATTGAAATCCGACACTCAAAGTCCCCTCAGAAGCGGATGAGGTGGTCAACCGCCAACATTGAGGATCAAGACACAGCAGCCCATGTTATGAATTGCCGTTTGCCACTTTGATTTTTTGTCCCGGCGCATGGCTTTCCAACCCCAAAGACAGACTGAGTTTCAGCGGATGGAGCTGATGACCAGACCTCAACTTGCTGCGCCTGTGCCGGTTCAGTCT
>JAPEIX020004018.1:0-13045 GCA_026122405.2 Zoanthus sansibaricus
CATCTTATTTGCATATTTTACACATTTTTCAAACTTAAATATCTCCGGACCTAATGCAGGTATTTGCAAACGGTAAACGGCGTTTTCATCCTTTCACAGAATTCTATGTGATACACTAAAAAGCAAGAGGTAAAAATTTGATCATAGGGGCACTTTAAAACTTTTGGCAAAGACGAATTTATTGACGAAAGTGCGTCATCACCATCATTCATACATACTGCTGGAGTGTCAGGTCTGTGAACTTGAGTAGAAGGAAGTTCTCTTGTACATCCGGAGAATTTGCAGAGATTATTTGAATCTGACTGCTTATGTTAGTATGGGGTGTTCGGTCGAGGGGATATGCTGTGGTGATTATCAACTTCTTGATTCCCTACCGTAGAAATTATAAACGATTATTTCCAAAATGAGAAACGAGAAACGAGAAACACTTCTTTAAAAGAAAGAAAACTGGCCTAGGTTGAGACAAATAGTTTAGGTGTTTAGACAAGAACTTTTAAATGCATCTGACATCAGGTTCTGTGCGTCGCAGCGCCAGTTTAACACTTGAAGACCATTCCTCCTCCTCCTCACAACTCGAAAATGTTCAAATAAGATAGCTTCGATATAAAACCAAGAGCTTGGAAACTTCGATACAAGAGTTGGATAGAAAAATATGGCCAGAAGGGACCCGTCATATGTCGAGTCGGCACTTAGATCAAATGTGGAGGGGAGGAAGAAGAGGGGAAGTAGAGTGAGGCATGGGACCGAGTTATTAGCAGAGACTGGAATGAGGCGAATTAAGCAAGCTCAAGAACGAGGAAAATGGAAACGAGTAGTGACTGCTGCGAGAGTCTTTAAGGTTCATCGCGCTTAAAAAGACTGAAGAACTAAGAAGAGTTTTTCAGGAGTACAAGAAAGATATCTGTTTTCCATGGCTCTGGAAAAAAAACCCTTCAAACTTCAAGGAGTTTTCCAGGAATTCAAGGAGTAGTTATTGTAAAACCCTTAACCTTTTTTTCTTCTCGGTTTCTTTTTGTTACAGATCCCTCGTTTATACTTTGCTTTTCAGTTACAAAGGCGAGTTAAAAATACAGAAGAAGATTTCTTCTTTCTGTCTCTGCATCTTGCGTAGGTGCTCGAATTTGGTTTTTCAGTAGAGAAGGCAAATAAATATTAACGTTTCAGAGAAACGTTTCTTCTTTCTGTCTTTTTATCTTGCGTAGGTACTTGAATTTTGCTTTTAAGTTGAGAAGGCGAGTTAGTATCATCGTTGTGGACGAGCGTTTCTTCTTTGGGTCCCTGTATCCTGCGTAAGTGCTTGAATTTTGCGCTCCTTTTTACGACACTTTTGAATTTTCTTATCTTGGTCTTTCAACAGTGTTTCGATTTCTAGAAAAAAAAGAACGCTTTCAGTATGGGCAGGCACGGTTGCCGCAGATAATAAGATAGCCTTCGAGCTGTGCCGAGATTTGAATACTTTTGTGCGACCTTCTTTTCCAGTTAAGCTAACCCAGCTTTCCATCCTTCCGGAAGGTAAATGTGCACTAGCGTGTGCTTGGAGCTAACCTGTGATGGATCAGTGTACCGACCAGGGGGAGTCAAAGACTCTCATCCGCTTAACACTACAGAAACCGGAGATAACCACCGGCTCCATGGACCACCTGGCTTGTAAAGAATTTAGCTAGTTAGCTTTACCACCACTTACAATAACGTCTCCACCTTCATCCTCAACATCACCACAATAAAGAATATCATCATTTTTAGCACCATCATTAACTTCAGCATCCTAATTTGTCATCGTCATCACTCACTGTCATCGGCAACATCATTATCACTGTCAATGGCGATATCATTGTCACTGTCATTGAAAACATCATCACTGTCATCAGCAACATCATTGTCACTGTTATCGGTAACATCATTGTCACTTTCATCAAAAAACATCATCATCGCTGTCATCGGCAACATCCTCATTACTGTCATCGGCAACATCATCGCTGTCATCGGCAACATCGTCTTTACTGCCATTGGCAACATCATCTTAACTTTTTGGCGTTTTTTTAATGAATTAAAAAGAAGGGTACATCAACTCTGGGTCATCAACACTGAAGCAATGAGTAACACAAAAGTCTTGTCGCAGATGTTCCTCAATACCTGGGGTAGCAAGTTAATGGAGAGATTGTATACCATTTCAGATCAGACCAACTGATACTGCAGGCATCCATAGCCATAGCCCCAGGTCCTGCGTGTTATAATTCAAACGTATAAAGTTTAGTACCCTTTATGGAAATAAATTAATATCTGGTAATAAAGCTTTTGGCTCAAACTTGTTCAAAGATTTCAGACAATTTCAGAGAAGAAAACTAGTTCCACCTACATTAATGTATGCAGGAACAGTAGAATAATCAAATATCATTCGGATATGAATATTGTGTTCATGGGCAACAAAGACTTATAAAGCATAAAATGCTGCTAGTAATTCCACATAGTTTGTTTATCAAACGAGTTGTAGCAAACTCAATGTAGTGACAATACTGTGAAAGGTAATGTCACCAGAGATGTTTGGGGCTTCGAAATCTGAGATGAACAAGAAATAACTTTAGATCTCCAACATGTGTGAGGGGAGTTGTCTAACTCCCTTGAATATTGGAGGTGGAAGAAGATTGTCTGGAAACAACTGACATGGCAATGTGATTTCATGCAAAGGAGAGGTATAATCGTCAATAAGGGATAGGATATCTTGTGCTTGGAGTAAATGGAGGGAATTGGCGAGCTTGCTAGTTAACTGTAGCATTCCACTTGAGGAAAGAGCAAATGATTACTATGCATAATGCCTGTATTGCTGTATGCTGTGGAAACGGGAGCACTAACAGAAAGACTGGAAGGACTGCTAGCTAGTTGTGATCATAAAATGTTGAGACACATGTCCAGAGTAAGATGGCAGAACAGGATTACTAATGAAGAGCTCAGAAAAAGATGTGGGGTGGAGAAACTTGTTCATTGCATGGCCATTTCTGTTCAAGACAACTAACCCTACCCCGTTCTAAAAATAAAGATGTAGGGTTCAAGTATAAAGCATACCTTGAAAAACGAGTTAGAAATCCGGCGAATCTCTGTGTCAGGTACGTTCTTTTATTTATCAGTTAGGATAAAATTTTCCTCACTTGCAGCAAACGTCTACTCCATTGTTAACCAGATTGTTTCGCCATTTAAATACAGACAGAGAGAAGTGCATTGTCTGATAAGTTGAGAGAAGGAGTTGCACGTCTAACAGTCGGGGATGAAAGCTACCTTTTTCCCTCATACTGGTAGCAGTTCATTATCCTCCGGTAATAGAACATTTGGTAGCACTCACAAGCTTCAAACCTATCTGAGACTGTAAAATGTTGCCTCTTGGTTAGTATGCAGCTGAAGATTTCCTTGCAGCTTATGTAAAAACCCCATAAAATCTTGGATTCACACTCGCTGCATAGACTTCATGTTTATGTATCTGTTCGGATCTCTCAGTACACTTCAAAGTATCCCAGTCTCAAGTGTCAAACTAATTTAAAGAAACACCTGAACAATGTTTTGAAGACCTGTCATGCAAATATCAGGAGTCTTATGCCACTTTGAGATGCATCAATGATGCAACTAAGATATTTACTTCACAGCGAAAGAACCCAGAAGCACAGCAAATAAGATTTTCAAGTTAAAAACTGAGACACGACCAGAGCTCTTTTTGGTGTTAATTGTACAGGGACAACTAATTTTATTTCCACACGTGAAGTTGCTCAGTGTCTCTCAGGACAGGGACTTGACAGCTCATAGTAGGATAACAAACGACTAGGCAAGAGGGGATGTTTTAATGGTAGGTCAAGGGTTTAACATAACTGAATTTGCACCCCTAACCATTCCTTTAAAGGCATGGATCAGCTTTATGAAAGCAAACTTAATGAGACAAGACGAACTGCAAGATGTCAAACTAATGTAGCTTGCAATCCAAAGAATTAATAACTATCGCAAAGTTTTTATGGATTATGTACCATTACTTTGTGCGCATCTAAATTAATTGATCAAGTACTTTTTGTCTGTGTCATGCTTACAAATTTCTTGACACCAATGGTTCAAAATGATTCCACTCCCACTAACACTGGTAACTTGTAATGTTTATTGAAATCCCCCGATAATAATTATAATAACAAAACCGATTTTCATTTTATATCTGTTGTGAATATCATTTTCACTGATGAGAAGATTTTGTAATTCTACTAATTATTACAAATTCACAAGATCATAGGAAATATATTTTCGAATGTTAATATTGTATATTTTGTGAATAAACTTGTAAAATAGTATTGAGAACGGTTAATATTTTAAAAATTTGTCATAATAGTGTATTTTCCTTAAATGTATTGAAGGGGTTTTGAGTAATTTTGTTAGAAATACCATAAAAACGTTTTGTTTATACAATAATTATTACAATCTACTACTACAGCAGTTATCAGGATTCGAACTTTTTCGCAGGTGCTTTAAAACATAAAGTAAATATTTATTCACATGGTAACTTAAACAAGTGATTCGACAAACAGTAGTTGACTTCATAAATGTTTTTGCGCCAGTGGTTATCAAAGTGTAATCTTCCAACATGAACACCTTTGTCACCAAAGGTAAGGTCAGCCCAGTCACTTTCAAATGAATTCGCACCACTTGCTGGCTGTGAAACCACACTTGTACTAGGAGGCTGTAGCTCTATTTTTGTCAAGCTGCAACAAGTTCTTGTACTCGTCTTAGACATACAGGGTATAATTATTTTTTGATAGACAGGCAGAGACAGACATATCAAAAAATGTCACTAAAAGAATGGATACGAAATCTGTAAAATATTACTCATGCTGTTACATCTACTTGCCTTGATCTGCTGCGTTATGCCCTTATGTGCAACTAACAACGAGTGGCAACAGATGTTATGGCCACTACCAAAATATCTGACGAAGGTAAATAAATATTGCATTGCTTGAAATTGATAGCAATTCAGATATTAACTTGACTGGTGAATAGCTGGATGCACAGATGACTCGACTGATGGTTACAACATGGTTATGCACAACAAAGACAGTGAAGAACATTTTTAAACGAAGAGGGTCGTAAAGGAGGATACAATTCCAATAAGATAGTGATAAATTGAAGAGCCAAAAAGAATAAAATCATCAACTGTTGCAGTTACCAGAAAATTTGTTCCAGATCTCGATCCAGACTGAAAACATTGACACATGTTCTAGTTGTGAAAGTGCAGCAGTTTGTTTCCACTAAACTTGACCAAACCATCCTATGATTTGCAGTTACATATGAATGTAACAGACTTTTCGAGGCTAAATTTTTCTCAAGTTCGAGTCCAAAATACCAATGATTTTCCAGAAAAATTTCACTTGAATTCTTGCATCACTGCCACGTGTTTTCAACAAAGTAATATTTTGACACCAAGAGAAGTAAACAAACCATTGCTAACTCGCATAATTTAACAGAACATTTTATTGCATATTTTGAATCCCTGCTTGATAGTGGCAGTAAAATAAAAAGGAATTGATCCAAATCATACTGTTACTTTGAACTTTGTATTTTTATTACTTACTCAACATACTGACTTAGTCAAATTGCCTTTTGTCTGCCATGAATGTGAGAGTGAAGCCTCTACTCAAGCTCTTGTAGATGATGAATGGGAAGGTCCTGGGAAAGGGGATATATTTTCTTCATCATCAGAAGATGAAACTGTGGTTGATGAAAACAGTGGAGGAGTATCCTCAAACCATGGAGGGGAATACAGACCAGCAAGAGGACGAGCACTTGGGCAAGGTTGGGGTCGAGATCGAGGACAAAATAAAAGGTCAGTCAAGTAGCCCTAGTGAAGTCAGTCAACCCACCTCTTCTGCAAAGAATTATAATGATCCAGAGACATCGAACAAACTCCCAGAATTCAAACCTACACGAAAACCAGGCTTACACTTGAACACCCCACTGCTTAGAACTTCATTGACAAGAGCAGTGGATTTTTTCAAGCTATTTTTTGGATTACAGCTCATGAATGAGGTACTCACACAAATTCTTATGGATTGGGTGTCATGGAATCAAAGTTGTAGGATTTTGAAACATGTTTTAAAATGCCACGTCAATCGTAGATATCACAGCCAAATAAGGGGAGAAAGATTGCCTTGCAAGCTAGAAAACATCAATTGAAAGGTACTCTGCATAATTTTTGTAATAATGGCAGAAGTCAACAAAGATGGGATTGTCTGAAAGTCCAAAGATTCACTGAAAGTAAAGTTTACTGATGTGGAAATGCAAAAGCTTTTAGATTTCTGGAGCAAAGTGCCAGCTCTATTTCAGCACTCTCGCACGAATTATTATAAAAAAGATGCAAAGCTATCAGCAACAGCAATAGATTTTATATTTTATTCAAAATTTCTTTAACAATAGACTTATGTCAGAAATACGAAAACTGTACACAATTTTTCAGGTCATGTATGATGTTGCACGTGTGTAAATCAACCATTAAAACATTCTCTAAGAGCATTGTATACAACAGTTGTAGGTGAACATTGCATAATCTAAACCGGCCTTAAGTAACTAATATTTATCAAATTCTTTTTCTTTTTCTTAATTGTAGGTTACGTTTGTTGTAAATTCACAAAATTAATGAGAAAGGCTATATACCACATACAGTTATGCAGAACATTAATGTTAAATCCCAGGAACCAATGACGGTTCCTTAAATCAGGGTAAATAAAAAACAAAAAGAATGAAAAAAAAAACTAATCATGAAAACATTTTAGTGTTTATTATATTTGTATTTTTAAAATTAGGTTTTTTGTTATAACTTGTTTAGGCTACATGGGTGAGATCAGTTACATGTCACTAAAAAATCCTAAAACTGTTTGGTTCACTATTCCCTTACATATGAGATATAGGTGTCTTTTGAACTTAACTATTTCAAAACAAAGTTTTTAGTAGTCACCTAGTGAATGAGAGCAAATTTGATTGATTGGTATTCAAAATGCTTTACATAAAGAAAACTGAACCTTAGTTTGAATACCCAGACAAATTCAATACATGCAAAACTTTTTGTTTAATCAGTAACATTTTTCTTTGTTACGAGCTCTTCATTAACAATTGCTCTTCTAGTATTTTAAAACTCTTTTCCATCCACCCCTTTAAAAATTGGTCTCCATAGACTGATAACGTCTATGATTTGTTGCTTGATACAAAGATACTTCAACCACCCCTCCCCAAGAAAACAAATTTTTTTACATAAGATACTTTGTATCCAAGACTTGAAGTTGAGGTTCCAGGCCTGTTTTTCAAGAGAAAAAAACACTTTGAAAGTTTAGTGTTGTTTGAGACCAAATGTAATAAATATAGCATCAGTAAGCAAATGATCACGCAGAGCTTTTGCTGCTGAAGAAGTCCTTGAAATGTGTGTCCAGAATTGAGATAATGCAGAAAGTGATATAGACAGCAATCCTGGAGTAAATTTCAAATGAAGATGAAGAAGAGACCCAACAAGTTCTTGATTACAGACTTTGGAGAGGAACTTGTCAGGGATCTTGCTGGCCTTAATGAGTACCAAACCCCACCTGTGCATGACAGCACAAGGTAGCAGAGAGCAACAGAGTTTGAGTTGGATGAACATATGAGTTTAATGCTGCATAGAGTTCATGCAAAGTTTGCTATCAGAAATTCAAAGTTGAGCAGAGGATTCACTCCTTCTGTCCAGCACCTCAGTGTGGAGTACATCTAAATTGCCTTCCAGGCTAAAACTGTTTCAAAGAATGGCACACCAAAGCCTTCCATAGTTGAGGGACATACCACTGTATCATTATTGTCTAATACAAGAGTCAGTTGAACTTTGAGCTGAAACATCAAAAGTTTATGTTACTGTTGAAAAATGCTATCCAGTAGAGACAAATGTCATTCCTGGTTTTACAAACAATAAGCTCACCGCTCGAAATTAGCAGTCGTCTGAGAAGACCAAAAAGTTTACCGGGCAACCAATTTTTGGTAAAATTAAGAGGCTGGTTGTCTGGGGAAAAAACAACGGACAACCCAGCCAAAAATTAAATAGACTTAGCATAAACCATAAACAGCACCTGAACTATGCGAGGGTTTTGTTTTGTCAATGTCAGGTAGTGTGAAGTTAATAATAATTTGCCTCAGCAAAGCATTTTCCTGAGTTTTGGATATCTGTAATTTTTACAAAACATTGCCAGGTACAAAAATGTAAGAGACAAATACAAAGTTTCTTGTTTGGGAGCGATCAAGATCAAAGACGCCATTTTGAATATGCCTTTAATAAAACCCAGACTTCAGTGAAAACCATTGCCACACACTAAGAACAATGGGATTAGTTCAAGCCTGACCACCATGTAATTGCATCTCAAGCTCTACACGCCGTGTAAACTATTTCTAGTTGGAGTTCCTAGCAAGCTAATACCAGTGCTAAAGTCCTTCAACAAAATTCGGTTGAACCAGTGTCAGATGTCAATAGAGTCAAAGCGAGTCACTGCAAACCCAATAACAACCATAGTCGCAAAAAGGTTTGTTACCCTTGCGGTGGTCTGCCAGATTTCCAGACCTCCTGCAAGATTGGATTTATAGCTAACTTTGAACACTGCATTTTGTTAGCATTTATATTTTTAACAAACTTCGAACATTGTACATTTGTTAGCATTTACCTTGTTGTTTCAAGCTCTTATCTTAGCTGACTTTGATACTAGATAGGGAGGAGTGTTGTGTATGTTGAACTGTCTGGGAGGCCTGTGTTTTGGCCCATGATGCACCATGCTTTTAGTCTGTGCAAAAGATGGCAGTTTTCAAACGTGTTTTCCTTCTTGTAGTTTAATCTTACTTGGATACACTTCAACAATCAACTACAGGAATGTTTTTAGTAATGTTGATGTTCCATTTTAACACAAATGCCACCTTTAAAAATGACATACTGTGAAGCTTCTTAACAGCATCATATGTACAACTATAGTATTTCATTCAAACAAAACCATGCCAAGTGTATAAAGTAGTTGAGTTGTGTTCTTTAATCTTAATTTTTTAAATCTTCATTAGCATTCAAATTCAGCACTTGAGTCAATAAGACTGAAAACTTAAAAAATGTAAAACATCACATATTAGTATCACTATCCTTAATAAACTAAGAGTAAAGTGCCAGTTCAGTTCAAGCCACACTGATTTTGTGCTGTAGAAAGTAAAGGCAAAGTTAACATGTAATTAAATGAACTAAGAAAACAAAAATGGATGTTTTTTGAGTAGTCCACCTAAATGTGTGGGTTTTTCTACCGGGCAACCAAGGATTCATCAGGGCAACCAAACTCAGGGACAACCTGGATTTGTTTTAATTTCGAGCACTTTTAGCTTTGATAAAAGTTTGATAATAGTTCTTATTTAGAGATGTATTTCTTTTCAAATTCTTATTTCAAAGTTCACCGAAATGTTCTATTATGTTAATGTGACATTTTGCACTCTAACTCCACTGCTTTTCACTGAAATTTGCTGAGATATAGAGCTACAACTTTCTCTTTAACACTTTTGCTACATATTTTTACAATTTTCTTTATTATTTTTAAATTTGGTAATACAGCTAAAAAAATTTAAATTTTGATGGTGTAGAGTGGAAGTTAATCAGCTTTGATGCAAAAAATGTAGTTGTTCAGTTATTTCTGATTAAAATGGTATATTGTGTGGCAAAATATGTTTAATATTTGCAATTTTATAATTTGTTTCCCACTTGGACTAAAAAATGCCTAATTTTTGACAGATAGAAAAACTGTATTAACTTTTTGATATATGTTATGAGAACATCAAAATGCCATCAGCTTTTTAGCTTTTTGTGGCTACTGGCTGTTAACTGGCAGTAATCTCTAGAAAGGGAGAACATAGTTGCGGCGAGGAACAATGACCCAAACTCAAAACTCCCACGACATGTTAACAACACTGGCCATAACATGGACTTTGATAACAACTCCATTGTCACAGAAGAACCAAATTTTCATAAACAATCATTTTTAGAAGCATGATATTCTATACAAGACAAGAACTCTGGAAACAATTTTATTAAAATTCCAGACATTTATAAACCACTCATAGAACAATAGGCATTGTTTTTTCATTGTTCATTCTTTTAGCGAGTTTACACAGTTTATTATATTCTATCCACATTTGTAACTGAGGAAGAGGGAAGCTCTTAGCAACCAATTCAGTTCTAGTCCCCTACATTAAACAAATGTGACAAAAAAGAAAATCGTGAAGCTGGAGAAAAAATTAAGTGCAAAAGAAGTTTGCAGAACGGAAATAATAAAACAAGTATTAAGTATGAATGTATAACATAACATACCTTATTGTGGGAAATTAACGCTTCATGAAATTAACGCAAATTAGGGAAATTCGCATTAATTTAGGTTGTGTTAGTTTTTGTGAGCGTTAATTTCTGCACCTTTAATTTAGTGACGTTAATTTCCATTATTTTTGTCCCAAAGTTTTGATACACTCCAAACAATAAAACTATGTAGATTCATCTATCCAGGACTTTGATAATAAAATAGTCCTGAACTTAAATACGCTGGATAAATTTTGGGAAAGTTTTCATTAGCTTTCAAACTCTGCTGAGTCCTTGGTCACATGATTGATCATGACGTCAACTCCGAAAGTCTGGGGTGGGAAATTCAAACTTCGACGAGGGCCCCCCCTTTTTCTGCTCCTGAGGAGGTTGGTGTCACGATCAATCATGTGACGAAGGACTCAGCAGAGTTTGAAAACTAATGAAAACTTTCCTAAAATTTATCCAGCGTATTTAAGTTTAGGACTATTTTATTATCAAATTCCTTGAGAGATGAATCTACACAGTATTATGTGATGGATTCGTGTCCTATCCAGGAGGAGTCAAAATACTCTCATCTACTTAGCAATACTGATACTAGAGATAAGTGATTGCTGCATGGACCACTTGGTTCGTAAAGGATATAGCTTGTTTAAGTTATTACTCGTTCACTTTTGCGTCAGAATGAATTTCTCCTTTCTCCTGCAATCGCTTAGTTCTTTTTGAATTAGATTATTAATGATAGACCCTTTTTGGGAGGTATGGGTATTACAGAACATTATGCAGCTGTTTGCTTAACTTCACTACAGATGCAAGCATACTACTCAACCAATCTTTGAAAGGTATGCGAGACCGAGATGACAACCTTGTACCTAATGCTCATCTTGTGGGACTTTTCCACAGAATATGCAAACTGCTGTTCTACCGCATCAAACCAGTGTTTGTTTTTGATGGAGGAGTTCCGACATTGAAGAAAAAGACAATGGTTCTGTATAATGTTTTAACTTTTTTAGTGAATAGTAGCAGTTGATGAGCTATATTCTTTTGTCAATGCTGGTGAAGGTTGCTATAATTGTTCGTAAAACAATCATTGATCTGTAAGTTTTGATCTTTATAGTTTTGGGGGTTCAGACAGAACACAACATTAACAGTTGTCTGTATTTACTACTTGTTTTCTGAAACAAGAGTTCAACCAATGATATATACAATAGTTATAAAAAATTACCAGTAAGAGTTAAAAGACAATTTATTTGGGAAATTCTTGCATACAGCAGCTTCTTGTAAAAACACTTTTAATACACTTTTACATGAAGATTTGTAACATCACATTGCTTCAACTGCTTTGGGCTGTATAAAACCAAAAATTTGATTAGTTTTTACAACAAAGCCAATTGCAAATAAAAAATTAATATAATAATTGTTTTTCCAGATGCCCTGTTGAATTAAATTCTTTCAGATTGTGGAATTGTAGTCTGTGATCACTTTTGCACAGGAAGATCAGTTGGCAGAGTATCACACACAAAATTAATCCTTTGTAAAATAAGTTGATCAGGCTGGGTGGAAATTTGTAGTTGAATCAAGCAGTTTCTATTGGCAAACAAGTTCCTTTGACTTTTATTAGCTTTTTACTATCTAACCCTACTGTTGTTTTTCTATTCAAAACTAATATAATTATGATTAAAACATCTCCTGAGTAGTTGCAGCATCAAAGTTTCTAGATTAATTGGTGAATAACATCTAACTGTTAGAAGTACAGATATCAGTTTTGTAATGAAGTGACTTCAATTGCATTAAATACATGTTACTTCATATGTTTTTATGTCATTGTTTTTAGTTATTATCATCACTCAAAATAATTATTAAAATCACAGGATGCAAGAAAAGAGAGAAAAAGAAAGGCATCTTCAGTGTCAAGTAAAACTGCTGAGAGGATTGTAAAAAATTTATTGAAAGGAAAAGCTATTGAAGCTGTTACTGGAATGAAAAGGTGATACTAGCACTCAGTAAACTTGAGATTTCTTACTTGTTTTTATTGTTAAAAATTTCAAGCCATTTTTAAAAGATTTTTTAATTTTAAGCACAAGCCGTGGCTAATACTTTTTGTTCATAGCTAGTAAGATTTTGAATTTGTTTTCAAGAGAAAGCTCTTATAATGATAAAATCTGTGTGATGGACTTAAGATTACATAGCTATTACTTCATTTAATTACACAGAATCAGTTTCTGGTTTAAATGAAGAGAAATTTGATACTTTTTGTTAAAAAACAAGTTTATATGATAAATGTTTCTAAAGAATTATCAAATAAACTATTAATTATAAATTAATAATAATTTATTGGATTCATTTTTATATGCTCTTTAGAATTATGCTAATTGTTATTGTTGTTATTGGACAATGCAGTAGTTCCTAAATCTGTTATATTACAAGTTATAGACAAGTCTGATATTCTAAATTATAGCAGCTATCAGTTTTTTATTTACTATAATAATAATAGTTTTTTATAATTAGATTATTTTCAAATTAATGTACTATAGTGGAGTGTACAGTTTTATGCTGTGAATGAAGAAAGTGAAAGATAAATAACATTTTTTGGATTGATTACAGTTATAAATATGTTTTGGAAATTTTATCTTGTTTATTTAGCATGTAATAATTTATGGAATTAATAATTACTGTATTTTGTGTTTTAACTAGTCAATGACTCAG
>JAPEIX020004098.1:0-13044 GCA_026122405.2 Zoanthus sansibaricus
GCTAGAAAGTCATAGGCTCAACACAGTGTCTCATTGAATCATATGAATACATCAAAAATTGTTCAAATTCATTCTTCCTTCCTTGTCGAATGCTCATCAAAAATCACTATTTACTGTAATTGCACAGTTATTTTAAATTGTCATACATGTATTTGTTTTCTGAGTATACAGGGTTTCCCTAATTAGCTTAAGAAATAAAAGAAAGTTATTTCTTATCTCATTTTAGTAGTTGTTAAGTTAAATTAAGTATGATAAACTTCTTTTTGTATAATTTGTTTTGCATCTTCTTTTTCAATAATGTAGATGATGAAGAACAAAAGGAATGAAATATCGAGCGTCTAGTCTCGTAAAACCTTTGAGTGCTTTTCTTGTGTGAATTCTCCCCCATTCATCGTCTGTCAGCTGTTCAGCATCCACTGCCGTACCCTGGTAAACGAAAGTACAAAACACAATTTACATCTGTATTTTCCCGAATGAATTTAACCATTTCAAACAATAATCAATCATCGATTATTATCATCATCTTTTAAATCACGATCATTCTCCTGTTTATCGGAAAGAAAAAAAGAAACTAAATTTTACTCACAGACACATGATCAACATTCACATAAAATTAATTATACATTACATTATGTCCTACCTCTGTTTCTGTTTTACTGAGAGTCAGTCCTTTTTCAACTCCTCGATCAGCTCTCAAGAGCTGGAATGAACAGGAAAACATTATAAGCAAATTATTGTTTAATTAACCAATAAGACTAAGGTAGGGTGATGAAATAAGTACGCGGTCCTTTTACATAAATGTTACGGTGCAAAGGGGCAGAGTGGATCCACAGAGAATACATAGCGTAAATAAGATAAACAGTCCTTTTACAAACGGTTTTCCTTTTGAGAAGGGGCAGAGTGGATCTAACGAGGATGAGCAGGATGAATACTACTTCTACAAACAGTACGTTTACTTTGAGAAGAGGCAGAGTGAATTCATCGCGGATGAGTAGGATGAATAAGACATACAGATACTACTTTTACAAACAGTACTTTTACGTTGAGAAGTAGCCAAGTGAATCCACCGAGGATAAGTAGGATGAAAAAAGGATACTGACACTTCTTTTATAAACAGTACTCTTACCTTGAGAAGAGGCAGAGTGGATCCACCGAGGATGAGTAAGGTGAATAAGACAATTATAAGCGTCGACGTAATGAGCACGTGCCTCTTTCCATCATCAAATGGAAGGTGAAGAACAAGAGCAAATGCTATAGCTCCACGAAGACCTGCCAAAACAACATCAATAAACTTTCAATAACAAAAGATACATAATATACCATTCTATTTAGGAATCACAATAAGAGAAATGAGTTAGGCGAATTAATAGAACGTTATGTCCATCTGAGATCAAAATTGTCTTTGGTTCACTCTTTGATATTTCATCCATTTTGGAATCAAACATGGTTGCTACGAATTTAAAATGGGTGTCAGCAAAAATTTCATTTAATGGAATCTAGAATCGCACACTTTTACTCGGCTAAAAATGAAACTTAATAAATTTCTTATATATAACCAATACCATGGGCGTAGCTATCAAATATTTGTTTGTAAGCCCGCTCCAGCTATAAGCACCAGGCACAAAAATATCCCTCGTGTTACCGACATGCAGTGCACGCATACGTGCACTGAAATGGTGCATTATAAGAAAAGTGTTTAAGCTCAGGCTTAATGGCTTCTTAGTATAAACCTACTAAAGATCTAGCACGCATTCTGCATTCTGATTGGCTACTCTACCATAGAGGTCTATTTGTGATAGCCTAATAGTAGAGAAAAGATGGCGGATCAAAACAGTATTGAGCCCCGTTTTGCTACAATATCAGAGTATTTCATCGATAATTTAATTTTTACATCCTTTTGCGACCGTTTAGTAGGTTTATATTAAAACAATTACGGTAGATCTCTCGGCCTCATTGACTACGAGTTTGAATAGCCCATTCGGCCTATGGCCTCATGGACTATTGACTCGTAGTCCATTCGTCCTCGAGGTCTAATTGTTAAATAGACAGCTACGCCCCTGTATACTGCTTTTAATATCTTGGTTTACGTACAGTTGACACGTGTTTCTGTTACAGTACTAAATGCAAGAACTTACCGCTAAACCACATGATAAACTGCATTTTCCTACCAATTCTGGTTTCCCTGAAGTAATTTACAAGTGCTGACAACGGGAATATGTTAGCTGCTCTTCCAACTAAACATAGAATCTGGAGAAGAAGAAATGAGATTGGCTGTTTGTATAATAATATGAACCTGAATATTATTAAAACAAAGTTTATCAGTCTTGCTTAAGAACTTGGCATGGCTTACAGACGTTTTTTTTTTTCAAGTGAAATTATTATACACTGCATGTAAACGTACGTTAATCACACGTGAAATCATTATGTACACTTTGTATGTAAAATTACGTTTTCCTCACGTAAAATCATTACACCTCACAGGCAAAAGTACGTTAATCTCACATGAAATCACAAGATCTTTGATAATTTTTTTTTATTGCTATCCCCTAAAATCTGGAACACAGTTTTCTAGAAGAACTTAATACATAGGATTATCAAGAATTATTTGTACTTACAATACTCCAGACCACAAAAGATGCTTTGAATTGATGTTTAAAGCTGAATATTGCCATTCCAAGATAAGCAAACACACACGTTTCTGAGAATTAATAGAAACACATTTAATGAAAGGGTATATACATATCCCTTAACGTGCTAATAGCTACACCAAAAAGCTACTAAAATAGGTAATATAAGGCCACGCAAGGCATTAACCCTGAAATTCACCCTAATATCAGTGAGTCTGAACGTTAGCAGCTATGGATGGCTGTTTCGGTGTGGTAGAACGCCAGAGCTTACTAGCGACGGGGTAGTTGTTTTGGATTCATCTTGGAAGCAGCTCTATAACAGCCTTTTCGAGCCTCATCAGCATGGCTTTGCTACCAACCAGACTTAGGTTCTCACGGAAAATAGAAGTAATATTGAACGTGTAATGCTTGTGAGATGTGGCTTTTAAAATAATAATAATTATCATAAATGGATAGATAGCATTTTGTGCTAGTAGATAACTTGTAAATTGTATTAGTGAAAGGGTAATGATAACCACATGTATCGATAGCCCTTGTAACATAGCTAGTACTGTACCAATCTTATGATCACTATTTTAACTATAGATTTATACGGTAATGCCCTGTGTATTGCACCAACGTGGCCAAATTGCTCATTTTAGTGGCTTTAAGATAATTCTAGTACAAAAAGCTATATATACTTATTGTGCTTTTAAGCGGCCTCATATTCCTTTAGTGCATTTTTTTTTTTATTAATTTTACACATCGTTTTATTCATATCTGTATAGCGTTTTGATTTTATTTTTTATCATTGTTCGTTAAAGGCTACAGCCTGGCAGCTGAAAGCTCATCGAGATTTTAAGATTTTACCAGAGAACGTTTTTAAATTTTACAACATACTTGTAAACTTACTGTTACCATATTTTGGACAATTACATAGCACGATTTAACTAATACCTTAACAATCACAGTCGTACATTTACAATCCTTACCATTGCCCCAAAAGAAACTTATATATAATTCTAATTACACTCATAACTATTTTTAAAAAGCATGCTCAAAGCGACCATAATATGCTAAATTACTCACTTTGTTCTACACTATACTAAGAACTAATAAAAACTGTAATCATATATCACATAGAAATAACTCGATACAAACAGAGTAACAATAGTGACTTTGTACTGTTATTATAAAATGCAGCTCTTTTACCTGCCATGAAAGCCGTTGTGCGGAATATCTGCTGGACAGTAATTTGTGTCATTGGTGATAAGTTAAAATGAGTATAATGTGACATCACAATTCCACAGAACAGGATGGCCATGATACCTAAGGAATGATACATTTGGAGTTTACCCTTTCTACAATCTCGTTATTTTATCCCACATAGTAACTTTTATCCCATGCCTTAAAAAATACAACCAATCAGAGGCCTGGAAAGCCATTGCATATTCTGCAGTATCCAATGGGTAGTATCCAATGGGTGGTATTCCACCTGGCTTTCCTGCCATTACTTGCGACAGACAATCGAAATGGCGCCAAAACTGTGTGCATACGTTTCCAAATGGCACCAAAGTTGTTGGTCAATGTTGTAAGACTTTAAAATGTCAGCACAAACTGCGGTTTTAGTTCTTCGTCCTCTATGCGGGGATAAATTAGTTAGTTGTATTTTTAAGGCATGGGATGGATTACTTATGCAATAGTTTCTCATGGGATATCGTGGAAATGTCACTTGAGGTAGAAATTGTTTTGAAAAAAATGAAAGGTTACAATACGTGTATAAGAAGAAAATACAATATGCATTTTAACACGAAGAGCAACCAGTCCTTAAAAAATTAAGTCTCTGAGTTGATTCGTATCATGAATTCTTCAAGATAAGATTTTCAATGGAAAAAGCGAAAAGTTTCAAAATTATTCACAATGTCCATGAACAGTTCTGATCAATACACTGACAAGCAATCAACAATAAGTTGAAAAGACTTTATCATCTACATCATCATTACTATCATCTTCATCTTCATCATCACCATCATTATCATTAACATCATCACCATCACAATCACCTTCATCACCATCATCATCTTCATCACCACCATCATCTTCACCATCATCATCTTCATCATCTTCATCACCACCATCATCTTCACCATCATCATCTTCATCATCATCATCTTCATCATCAACATCATCTTCATCATCACCATCATCATCTTCATCATCAACATCATCTTCATCATCACCATCATCATCACCATCATCTTCATCATCATCGTCTTCATCATCACCATCATCATCATCATCATCAACATCATCTTCATCACCACCATCATCATCACCATCATCATCTTCATCATCACCATCATCAACGTCATCATCATCAACATCATCATCACCATCAACATCATCATCTAAGGCATCTATATCATCATCATCATCGACATCATCATGTTCATCTTTCTTATATTTAGTTATGTCTCAAATCTCCTAGATACAGTGTGACTAAAGTCCACATTACTAATTAATCTGGAAGTGGGTAAACAGCTCGGAACTTGAAGTAAAGACGGTGGCAGAAAATCCGAATACTGAGATTAAATCAACCAAGTTTCAGAGACAGGCGAAGCCAAGGATCTAAACACTAACCAAACCAATCCATTATCCTGACTCCCAAAACTTTTTGATTCTGAGATAGTATGTAAAAAACCTCTACCAAAGATTTCAACATAAACAGTTAACGAGCAAACCTCGTCTAAAAAAATAAAATTAGATTAGGAACAAAAGTGAAATCTTACCTGAAAGTTTTAGTCCCTCTGCTAGTCCGTACGGTGCATAAGAAAAAATTAACATCATTCCTAATTCCAAAGATGGATTCCTGCTCAGATTTACGTGCTTCAAAAGGTGAGTTTGTCAAGGAAAACACCGTAAATGTTGACTTTACCAAAAATTGTTGTAAATAACGACAGTAAAACATTAATACAATAAAAGATACTTTTCATTAAAAACTAAAAATATGTGGCTTGACATGTATAAGTACGTAGCAGTAATAGATCGTTTAATGATCAATGTTAGCACCACCTGAGGTGTTAATCTTCAAACTACCATCCTAATCATCACTACCGTCATCACCATCAACACTATATCCGCCATTATCACCACTACTACTATTGTCAATATCATCCACCTCTCACCATGATCAACACCTCAACAGCATCATCATCAATATGTTTACCAATAATAATATCACCATAAAGATGATTACTAACACTATTGTCACCATCATCAACATCAAAGTCGCCATCAACATCACCACGCCTGCATTATTATCATCATCACAACGATTATTATCGCCACCACCAACGTCACCATTAACTTCACCACTCAAACATTATCAACATTAACACTACTATTGTCACCATAATCATCGTCATCATAATGAATATTACAGTTACCTTCATCAACATCACCACCCATGCAATATAAATTTTTCTAACAATACTAATGTCACTATCATCACCATCATGAACATCAAATTCACCATGAACATCACAATTCCTGTATCATCATCATCATCATCATCACCATCATCATCACTACCATTACTATTGTCACCATCATCAACATCACCATGAACTTTATCACACTTGCATCATTATCAACGCTACCACAACAATTGCCAACATCAACATCGCCATCAACATCACAAACCTGGTTTGTATGTGTCTTCATTTTAACAAAAATAAGAAAAAACATAATTTCAATATATATCTACTTGATTGCATATAAAAGTTTTCCATTGTTTCTTCTTTTGTTCTAACATTGTACTGAAAGGATATCAAAGCACTTGCAAGAGCAAACACAATTCCAATTGCTGCTGAACCAAAGAACATGACTAAGAAAGTTCCACAAGAAGAGAAGAATGCATATGATCCACTACTGGTTGCATATTGTGCCTCCATAGCCAGGACAGTACTGTAGAAACACAAGAGATTAAGACTAGCTTGAAATGAGGCTGACAATAATATGTCAAACTTCTTATATATTTGAAGCACTTCTTCGCTAGATATAAAAAAGGGGACCGTTGTTCGTAACAATAAAACAAAGATACCCTTCCCAAATATTATTAAAACTTCAAAATAAAAAGATAATGGGTATATTACTACAAGAGTATTTTAGTTTGCTAATGATATGATGTATTTATAGTAACAACTACAACAACCGACTGAATGTTGAATAATTCATTGAGGGATTACTTAACTCTGATCGTACATAATATGATCTTTATGAATGTATTGTGTAAAAGGTAAATGAATTACATCAATTAAGTTAGCTTATTAACTAATGTTTGAGATTTTAAAGATTACTTAAAGATAAATTTGGCAGCATGATTGGTGCAGTTGGTAAGACCTCTGCATTCTAATGTGGACACAGGATCCCCAGTTGGTAAGACCTCTGCATTCTAATGTAGACACAGGATCCCCAGTTGGTAAGACCTCTGCTTTCTAATGTAGACACAGGATCCCCAGTTGGATCCCGGCTCCACCAAGATTTGAATCTTTGTGTGACCTTTTCCACCTAAGCTAACTCATTTTCTATCCTTCTGGGGTAGGCGGAATTGCTTATCTCTGTGAATTAACATTGCACGTAAACATTAACAGTTATTGGGATGAATCAAGCCTCAATAAACTCCAAAACTATGCAATGTTCTGCAGCTCAATTTAACGGTAGTTATTGTGCTGGAGTGAATGTACAGTATGTGGTGTATGGAATATCCAATGTCGACTCTAAACTGCATACCCAAACGATTTGCCGTACATTGCTGCATTTGATTACCCAGGCCACTACTATCCTTTCCAGTGGACAATTGATTGCACTTTGAACAATCAATAACAATGTTTAGATATTAATTTTGATAGTTGCTGAAGTTTTAAGAAAATTAAATGACTCTTGTACTCCTTCTTCAAAAATTGTAACCATTATAAATATTTCTCTCTTGGAGTTAAAATTTATTTGTTTTTTTTTCTTGTGTTTGCAGGATATTGTTTACCGGAGCTCTAACTTCTAGAATTAAATTAAGGAAAACAAGTTTACTAACTTTGTCAGCACAATAGACACAGCATCATTAAGAACACTTTCCCCGAAGACCAACATGTTTAAAGTTGGATCAACATCAAGAGCATGGAATATAGCAAGCGTAGCTACTGGATCAACGGCTGAAATCAGTGAGCCAAATGCAAAACTGAAAAGGCAAAAAAGGCAAACATTTACTCATAAACAAAGGGTATAGTAAATATAAGAGCAACTGTTAAAAATCATGTAAAGAGGTTAGAGTCAGCCAGCAGATGGTTGAATAAGATGCCACCTCAGATGCTCTCACCAATTCTCAAAAAGCGATGAATGCATCTCAAATTATCAGAAGAAAAATATATTAAAATACTTGGAAATGGGTATATTTTTCCTAGAAAAACAAGAAAATTAATGAGTTTTACTCACCTTTCTATTGCTGATAGTTGAAACGCTATACCACCCTATAAAACGAATTAAGCATTCAAGTTTTAGATTTAATTGACCTTCAGTTGTTCCTGAACCATGATCGGCAATATAAATTATTAATAACTATAATATAAAAAGTAATCAATCCTTAACTCTTAACTAAACATTCTTCCTAACCTTCAAGGTGACACATTCATCTTATCACCTTGTAATAAATGCCATTTAATACATTTTAACTATAAAAATACAAACACTGACCTTTCCAAGAAGATAAATTCCTCCACCAATAATTAAGGCTGATAAAACTGTTCCAAACACAGCAAAGACTAAAATAGATCCAATATTGGCAAAGAAATTACCCTGAAATGAATAAGTCTTCATTATAATTTGAACATTATCATCAATATTCATATAATTACCGTAAAAAAAAATTCTGTTACTGTACACTATTTTTATCAATCTCTAAGAACCAACATTTTTTACATGTTTAGTATTGTTGAGGAACAAATCAGGCTTTGAATAACAGCATAAATACTGCTCTTTTTTATCTATACAATTAGGTAGAGAATGTTTTGTGCGCCCTGTTGTATTTGAGTGTGGCCGATTTATCTTTTGTAGCACGTTTGGTGGCAATGAATACTTGTCATCTCAAATGCGATATGGCTGCTGAGGGTCTTATTAGGCTTAAAAGAGGGCTTGTTCTTTTTGTACCATCAAAAAACTCTTTCCTCAGCAGCACTGGAATGTGGTATGGTTAATACCAACATGCCTATAGATCTGAGATAGCCAATGAAACTGATTCCAGATCTGGACATCAGGGCATTTCAGGCAAAATGGAGCAAATTTTCTATCATGCATGCTTACTGGCTCATATTCCATCCAATCCGAACACTGTTTATATTGCATTGTCCTTCCGCGAAGTTTTGTTGTTGTATATTTTTCATCATCTACATTTTCTTAAAAATGTGAGAGATTTCATCTGTAAAATGTGGCAAAGATGGACATCAAGCGAAAATGCATAAGCATCCGACAAAATATGAGGACTTGGCATCTCTGCTGATTGTGCTTTTCCACAATATCAAATTAAACATTCTGTGATTTTAAAGCAAGGCTGAAAAAAAAAAGTTTTAGATATACATACTGTAATGTTCTTACAATATTTAAATTATATTAATTTTTTTATCTTTTTCATTACTTAATCTGAAGATGATTACAAAGATCCAAAACATTAGCATTACTTTAAATTATTGTCAGCATATAAAAAGTTGTTTCTTTTATTGAAAGTCCCTATATTGTATTTTTTCATCTTCCATCAAGCTCAGAATTTGAACAACTGAAGAAAATATCCAACACCTAAGTACTAAATACTAATGCTTTTTAATCTACAAAAGTTTGGAGTTTAAATTTTGAAAGAGAGACAGGAAAATGGTATCTGTGATGTAGCAGCAGTAAGATGTTCATTCCTTTGCTTTCATTACTGTCTTAAAAGGAAAAATGCGATAAACAAAGCAAAACTTTCAAATTGAATTTCTCTGTATTTTACTGTGTTTTTGACTGTAAACGAATGAAATTGCTGTTTTGACAGTGTTAACATTCAACTGGAAGCTACAAAGTCAATTGGACTTCTCCTACAGTTTGTCATCACACCAGGACTTCATAATGGCATTAGCGCTCAGTTGGAAAACTGTCTTATCTACATGTTTCAAGACTTAAAAAACACAGTTCAGTGAACACAAAAAAAATTAATAAAAAAATAAACTGATTACAACGGTTCTACATTTTATCTATAAGATAAAAAAGAACAATATAGGGACTTTAAAATAATGCTGTCACAAAAGATAGTACAGACTGCAAAACAGTCTCTTCCTTTGCCGTGAGATTGAGAATCCAAGTGTGTTTGAACATCATATGGGAAACTGGGAAGAGGAAATGGATGCACAGATGGGAGCAAAAAGGAACGGGGGCAAGGGGCTCCCTTTTGCCTCTCACCTCCATTCCTATATTTGCTACCGTTGGCAGGTCCGTTTCCTCTTCCTGGTTTTCCATATGATAAACGTGCTTGGATTCTCAATCTCCCAGTGAAGGAAGAGACTGTTTTGTAGTCTAAGGATAGTATTACACAAGCTGAAATCATAATAATCAGTTAATATATATATATTTTTTCTCATTGTGGCTACCTTGTGCAGGGAATATCCTGACTCAAATATTATAGGAGGAAGAAGAATTAAAAAGAATGCTGTCGGGTTAAAATGCTCTTCATGCTGAAACATAGACAAAATAAATAAAATTTATAAAAATTTTTTTAAAACAAGTACATAGAAAAATGAATGCTAAAAGCTGTACAGTTCAACTGGTCATTTCTAGTGGTCATTCTCAACAGTGAATATATAATATGCAAATACCTTATACGAAAACAATCTTTAAGAGTACTAATTAGAGCGGGAGATGAGGCAGAAAAGTATAAGTCTCCCGCCAAAAGTGGGAGAGTTGGCATCTATGAAATATAGTACGTGATTGTGTAAAGGTGAATTGCATACTCATGCTGGGTTCTGCAACCATCAGGAGTTGTTTGATTAACTGAATAATACCTTTGAAATGCTCAAAGTCTTTGTCAATGTTTAGCCAGTATACAGTCATATCTTCACTTATTAACAAGTAACTGACTTCTTTTTGACAACTCCAATATTGGCTTCATGGAGCATGTTTAAGATATAGTATGTACCTTCAGTTTGGGTGGGATGATAAATGTGATTGCCAAAAATGAGACATCCCTGTTCTAAGCTTATAATCTCATTTCTGCTCTGGAAATAGGACTACAAAGTTTTGTCATCAACATGACTGGACAACCCACAAGAAGAGAGTCAGGTTGGGGTAGCGGTCATCACTCTCACCTTCCACCTCTACAACACAGGATCGACTCCCAGGCTCTGCATGTAGGCTGAGGTTTGTCAATCTCAATCTAACTCCAAGGATTTTTCTCTGGGTACTCCAGTTTTCCTCCATCAAAGGAGTCCCAGTTGTTGGAGACTTAGCTTGTAAGGGTCCTCATGACCTATTCTCAGTCTCCTTCAGCTATGATCATCCGAAAATTTGATAAATAAACAAAGAAACATATGGCATCGTATCTTTGATTTTGTTACAGTGTAGGTCTCTGAGGATATCATTAACTGCGTCAACTGGGGATGCAACTTAATCACACAAAAGGACAATCTCCATCGGTATTCATGAGAACATTATCGACTGATAACCTTCTCAGTGCATCTGTATTTACTAATTAAAAATATAAGCTCCCAGAGTCAGAGCCAAGACTGACCATGGTCTGATGGCAATGTAGAGAACTTCTTCTGCTCATTAAAGAGAGTTTCAAGTGATTTGTAATTATTTTCCAGGCCTGTTCCTAGGATTTTTTGTCTACAGGGGCAAACTCCGCACTCCTTTTATGTAGGGTCTCCCGTATACTGACAGGATTTCTAGTTGGATGTTTTGTTTTCACTCCTATACAGAAAGTTGCCTCTAAGATCTTTAAGGAAACAAATTAAAACATACTAATGCTAACTTGTACTGTCATGTTTAAAATTGTTATGATTTCTTATTACATATTAAACAACTAGTAATTTGTTTAGTTTTCCCAGCAGGGGTAATTATAACTGCCTCTTCTGCTCTGTACAACCTGTTGTTGATTACAAAGCAGTGTCCATAAATATAGTTGTGACATTCTTAACTACCCATAAAACAGCCAGCACCTCTTTCTCTAGTTCGGAATTCAAAGTTCTTTATTTTTCGGAGCTCAACAACATCACTAGCAACTGACTGACGATCTTCCTTTTGCATGCAAAAAATTTGTACTAGAGTGTATCTGTGAATGATCATTGAAGAGATCTTTGAGTTAAAGTGGTTTTTTAGATTAGGTTTACAAACAATGCCTTTTGTATTTTTTATTGGCTAACCTTTCTGGTGTGATTTTAAAAACCTTTGAATAACCAGTACATCTTTGAGCTGATAACACAAAATAAAATTGCTCACTTCTGGTTACTGTATGTGATTTTATTTGCAAAAAAAATTGTGTCTGCTCAGTAACACTGTGTACTGTAGATGTATTGTTTTCACATCCTATTTTGAATTTTTTGTTTCTTCCATTAGGTGATCATGTTACTGCAGTTATCCGTTAGTTGAGGCAAATGATTTTTGTTTTTTTCTTTCGGGTGTGCATGGGTATGGCTGGGAGACATACTCATTGAAAACATTTAGTGTACACTACTCAAGAAAGGATTAGTAATTGTCATTTAATAAAAGAAAACACTTAATGTCTTAAATCAAACTACAATTATATTATTGTAGTTTAGAAGAATGGGTTCATTATATTTACCTGCCAATCACCCAATGAAAAATGGCTTAGTACTTTCATGACTAAACCAACTAAAGCACCTGTAATTATAGAAAACTAAAATATTAACACTAAATAATATATACATTGATAATAAGCAATAACATGGATCAAAACTAAGCCCTTCCCAAGTACAGCCTGTTACATGGGCATTAATTGTGATAATCTGCTCTTAAGCACTCTTTACTGCAGAGCTCAGTACCAAAGAATGCCACTGACAGCAATTTTGAGCATTTTTCATTTTTGTTGAAATAATTAATCAGGATTTAAATAACAAGTTTCAAACATTTTGTAACTAATATTCAACATGTTTATTTCGCTTTTTTAAAACAACAGTTCACATTTACTTGCTATTATTAATAGCAAAACTTGAAATATAAAAACATTTTTGATAAAATTGGATATTAATTATTTGTACTAAGCACATCTTGTGTACTCTTGGGTGCTCAATATAAGGGGGGGACTTGCTTATTAATTTTTTGATTTTTTGCAGGGGGGGGGGGGGGGGGGGGGGGGGGGGGGGGGGGGGGGGGGGGGGGGGGGGGGGGGGGGGGGGGGGGGGGGGGG
>JAPEIX020004175.1:0-13040 GCA_026122405.2 Zoanthus sansibaricus
CCTATTATGTCATTCATCTTCCATGATTGGAAAATCAATCAATCAATCAATCAATAGATAAATAAACACATAAATAAATAAATAAATAAATAAATAAATAAAACGGGAACTTTTTTATTTGGACTAACAAAAAGTGAAGTAAGTATACGAGTAAAATTTGGATGAAAAAAAATTTATGATTTACGATTGTATTAGAATTATATACTTCTGTACAAGGATTTTCTCGCTCCACAAACGGAATTTCTGAAAAAGATTTTTCTAAAAAAAATATTTCTATTACCTTATTGGATATTACTCTAATAGAGCTTTATTTTCTCTCAATCGTTTGCCTTAGCGAAAGGTGCTCGAGGAATAAAATAGGTTTTTCATCAACAGGTTCAGTCAGATAAGTCAAATCAAATCAACTATTCTTCTTTCTCAAATTTAAAGTTTACATTCTGTTCGACCCCTTGACAAAAAGGCAACTTTGAATCAGGAAAAAAAATGACGTTTGCTTTGTTTGACCACAAAGTCTTCAGCATCGCAATTGGTTATCAGTTTTGGAAAAAAAAACTGCAACATAGGAAACAACGTGCTTTCTAGTATAGTCTGCAATAAAGGTCAAATTTCGTTCCTCAGGTAAAGCTGATACCTGTTAATGGATAAAACAGGTGACATCTTTCATTCAAACAAAACCACTTCATCTTTCAGTTGCCTTTTTAAACAATACCACGGACGTCCAAATTGTGTCATCTTGAAGTGCTTCCAAGAAGAAACCTACAAAATATAATTGTATTTTACTAAAAAATAAAAAAAAAAAGAATTTCAAACGAACAATGGTCAAAAGAATGTGAACAAAGGCCATGATAATGTTGGTAATCAAATTGTCGGAAAAAGGGATGATGATGATGATGCTGGTGATGGTAATATGGATGCTGGTGATGATGTTAGTGATGGTAATATTGATGCAGATGATGGTAACATTGATACTAATGATGATACTGGTGATGGTAATATTGATGCTGGTGATGATACTGGTGATGGTAATATTGATGCTGATGATGATACTGGTGATGGTAATATTGATGCTGGTGATGATACTGGTGATGGTAATATTGATGCTGACGATGATACTGGTGATGGTAATATTGATGCTGGTGATGATGCTGGCGATGTTGTCGTTGATAGTAATAATATTGATGATGATGATCATGCTTGTGAATGTAATTCGAGTATCTTCAGTAGATACTGACTCTTTTGGCTTGGAGAACATGCTACCTATGGTCTTGTACGGCTTGAGCGTAACTTGAACATTACGTTGGTTTAGTATTTTCTTAAAAAATTATTTTTAGTACAATTACTGCTGTTGAGCGAAACGAGACAGCATATATTCTTGCCAACTGGATTTTTGTCTGTACTGCGTTTCGGTTTTCCAGCCTCGCTGCCCCTAGGTCCCCCCATCACCCCGAGTCACAATATTAGTGACACAGATTTTTGTTTTGAAATTTTCATTTTTAAAACCGCTAATTCATTAAGTTAAGCATATTTAATGAAAAATTACAGTAAAAAAAAGTTTAATTTGTTAACTTTGTATTTTCGCACGTCGCAAAACAAAGACTTCCTAAATTGAACTCAAAGTTAATTGATGAATATGACGTTCAATTGAAGTTTGCAAGTAAATAAATTAATTTTTAGAGGTTTTAGTGAAGCGCTCGCTTGTAAAATTATGCATATTCAATGATCCACTTATAAACGAACGAAACTCTCCTGTTTTATCTTCCATAGAAGGGACGGTCTAGGTCCACTGGTTGAAACTTAGCAGTTATCTAAAAGTAAGTGTCTATATCGACTTACTAGCTGAATGGTTCCTTTCCGGGGTACATGATACCCCCTTTTCCCCACAAGTGGTTCATCGAGGCCTATGTAACCCTAAAACCAACACATATTTTAGTTACATGCTATAAGTTGCTCGGCTGGCGGGAGCAAAGCAATAAGCTATTTACAAAGCGCCGTCCAGTTAGCTCTTGGGTAACCGAGAACAAATCTAAATATATATCAAGTGGGATTTAAACAAAGGTCACCAGCTTTCCAATAGAAAAACAATTTAAAACACCATTGAGCCACTGCCACAACTGATATCACCCAAGTTTATTTCAACACTAACTGCGATGTTAAGAAATAAAGTACCTTAAAAACAAACCAATTTTATTCCTCTTACCTTAATGCACAACTGTTAAATGATAAAAAGAACCATCTGAATTGAATTTTTAAAGACTCATCAAGAATCGTTGAGAATCCGTGGTTCAAAACAAAGTAAAGAAACGGTTAACCGAAAATGAACAAACGGCAGACTAAATATAGAGGCTAACGTAAGACTAACACTAACTTGCAATTTACCATATATGGGCGTAAGATAATACCAACCGTTAATGGGAGTGACTAAACACTAACCATATATGGGCCTGGCGTATAAAAACGACTGTTATTGACAGTAACTTGCAATTTACAATTTACCATATATGGGCGTAAGATAATACCAACTATTAATGGGAGTGAGTAAATATTTTCCATATATGGGCCTGGTGTATAAAACTGACCGTTATCGGGAGTGACTTGCAATTTACCATAAATGGGCGTAAGATATTACCAACCGTTAATGGGAGTAACTTAACACGTATATAATATGGGTATTATAACTGAACACCTACTGTTAATGGGAGTGACTAAACACTTACCTTACATGGATATAACGGAACACCTACTGTTAATGGGAGTGACTAATTATATAAACACTTACCTTATATGGATATAACAGAACACCTACTGTTAATAGGAGTGACTAATTAAAGAAAAACTTACCTTATATGGATATAACGGAACACCTACTGTTAATGGGAGTGACTAAACACTTACCTTAAATGGATATAACGGAACACCTACTGTTAATGGGAGTGACTAAACTCGTATGTTATATCGATAAAACGGAATAATTACTGTTAATGGAGTGACAAAACACTTATCTTATATGGACATTTACGAAACACTGTTAATGGGAGTGACCTAACACTTACCTTATATGGACATTTAAGAAACACTGTTAATGGGAGTGACTTAACACTTACCTTATTGGATATAACGGAACATCTACTGTTAATGGGAGTGACTAAACACGTATGTTATATGGGTATAACTAAATACTTACTATAAGTGGGAATGCCTATACCCTCATGTTACATGGGTATAACGGAACGTCTACTGTTAAAGAGAGTAATTAATCACTTACCAAATCTGGACGTAACGGAACATTTACTATCATTGTAATTGACTAAACTGAATCACCTTACATGAACCTAATACCAAAGAGACAGCTAATTGTAGTGACTCAAACCTTGTCTTATAGAGTGTTTCCCCTTTGAAAATCCTTGGAGAGGGAAAAAAGCTCACCTAAGCTAACTGAGGTAAGCGACTTTTCCCTTAGTATTAGGGTCCATTATTTGGCCAAACAGTGTTGTTCTCACTTGTTCTAAACTGAACAAGTTTCTGTTTTAAACCCGACAAAAACAAAAGTTTTCCTTGGAGTCGAGGTAAACAATAATGCAAATGGAACATGTGCTTTTTATTCTTTGACAAGGCGAGCGATTTCTCGTGAAAAGATAATCTATTTATTACCCTTCTCAGATTGATGTTGCGCTAGAGATGGCGAGCGAGAGAGATCATTCACCTTAAACGGCAAGCACTGCTTGATGGGTGTGACTAAAGAGTTGTCAGAAATGGACATAGCGGAACACCTACCGTCTATGAGGGTAAGTGGATAAGTAATAACTTTACAACTACGGACGTAACACTACAGTAACACCTGTTTATGATTATAAGTAATAGCTTGCCATGTATGAATCAGTAACGAAAGCTATGCAACACTAACACTAACTATGCTTGAGATAACACATACCATATATGGCGATGGTGCGTCGTCATCTGATAGCTTGAAGAAGTATGCCGTAATTGGCAGCATCACGTGTGACGGACAAAAGGTACCACTGGCACCAAGTTCGGCCGTAAAACCCTGGGAGGAAGAACAAGTTTTTATTTAAACTAGCTTTAAACATGAGAATAATTCTATGCTTAGTGAAAAAGTTAGCTAAATCATTTACGAGCCAGCTGGGTGGCTCATGGAGCCGGCGCTTATCTCCGGCCTCTGTAGTATTAAGCGGATGAGAGTCTTTGACACCCCCTCGACCGGACACTGATCTGTTGCAAGTTAGCTTCCAGCAGATGCTTGTACTCATTTACCGGGGTTCTCCCCAGAGCAGAGGTAGAAGTTTCTTCCAAATCTAAATCTGCTAATCCTCGAATCAGTGTTGGGGAATCTGATTGACCACATCCACACGAGGCAACAAGTTACATTCTCATTTTAGCAAGCAAAAACTGCGATCGTTGATCATATTTCCAAAAAATTACACAAAAATCTTCGTACGAAAAAGGATTTTGGGTTTGTCCCTCATTTGTATTTATTTTTCCAGCGAAAAAGTTAGTGATTATGCTCTGATTTTTTCTTTTTGTTGTCATGTTTTCACTTAGAGAAACAATCGTATGATGCGACTTAGCTTGCCCCATGCTTTCATTGCTATAGCTACGGACATCATGTGACTAGTCCTTTACGAAAAAAAGTAGCCTGGGAAGAGTTGACCAAAATGGCAATCGGCTAAAGGAAAATCATGTTGTTTTGAGCTTATTTCTTGGGCATTTTTTACCAGAACCGTTTAGTTTTCCATTCTTTATAATTTTGGGAAAAAAGAGCAGAGCGGCGCATGAATAAGAGCGGGGCGGCGCGCTGTGGTACCGCGCTATTGGGAGAACTCTGTTACCTACCCGGAAGGATGGGAAAACGAGTTAAGCGTGAATTTTGTATCGATAAACTTGTACCAGAAGATATAAAGCTGATTAACATTATTATAAGAAACTATTTAAATGTTCAGAGTTCTTCCCATCGCTTAAGGCAATAAACAAAACATTTCAACCTTTAATTATCTAAGTTTAAGTTTCTCTGGTGAAGAGTTAACGGTGGTTACTTCTGCAAACATATTATGAATTCCAACCTTGACTGTGTAAATTGAAGTTGCTCTTTTGATGGTCTGAAGCTCGAAACATCACCGCCATACAGCACTTCCGAAATTACTAGATACTTTAAGCTTAAGTTGTCTCAACAGCGCGTTTTACTTCTTGAACAAATCTTGCAGTATAAGAGAAGTAGTCCATTATTTTGAAAACACCAAAACTAACTTACCTGAACGGTCCCCACTGGCTCCATTCGGCCATTCAGTACAGATTCCTAAATTTGGAAAGATTGACACTGTAAACAACTTTGTATCTTGTTCTTTTCCCTTGGTTTTAAGGTGGAAGAATCAGCAGGGTATGAGTTCGAACCAAAAAAATTAAGCCGCGATTAACTTTAAATAAAGTATAGACTTTGGTCTTTGTATAAACCTGCGTATATTACTTTTAGATATAACGATTTTGAGGAGAAATTGAGCAGGGACGACTGAACGCAATTTTTAAGAAAAAACAGATTTATTTTAGCTAGGATTTGGCAAAACATATGTGTCCGTATAACATTTAATAACAACTATCCCCCAAAGGGGAGGTGAATAGTGGTGGATATATACCGATCGAGACGCGAAGCGTCGAGGTATATATCTAGCGCTAGCCACCGACCCTGAGTGGTATAATTATTTTAGTATTTATCAAAAAATAAGATGAAATGCACTTTGTTGAAGAAAAAAAACAATCGTTCAAACGTTTTTTTTAATTTTTGCGTGCGCGCTTCCTGTCATTTGGATTTCCGCTACAAAATCAACTAACAGTCTTGGATATCGCGAGTTACGGGAGCCAAAATGGATATCGGTTGCTTGGTAAATACTAAGCATCGTTATTAAAACGCATAAAAACGATAAATAAAATATGATATCTTTGTTCAAAGTACATAAGATGTTGTAAAAGTGCTATGCATGTGGGATGAGGCTATAAATATAAACGTCGAGTATGGATAACACAAAAGTACTAGTAGCTAACTATAATGAGGCACGATATAGCACCATGGCCACGCTGGTAGCGGGCTTTAGACCTTAATTGATCTACCATAAAAATAGAGTGCCTGTATTTTAGCAGCTATGGACAGCTGGTTCAGCCTGTTTTGGTTCAAAATACTTTAATTTTAGAGAAAAAGTCAGATATTATACTAATATTCTATTTAACAATTAGACCTCGAGGACGAATGGACTACGAGTCAATAGCCCATTCAGCCTACGGCCTCACGGGCTATTCAAACTCGTAGTACATGAAGCCGAAAGGTCTAATTGCTTTAGTATTTAAACTAACTAATCGGTCAAAAAAAGATGTACAAATAATTATCGATGAAATCCTCTACTTATAGCAAAAACGGTGCTCATTACTACTTTGATCCGCCATCTTTTCTCTACTAGTAGGCTATCACAAATAGACCTCTAGTAGAGTAGCCAATTAGAATGCAGGATGCGTGTTAGACCGTTAGTAGGTTTACACTAACTTCGCTCGGCTGTAGAGGCGGCAGCATTATAGAGCCGTGCGAAAGAACTATACAGGCGGAAAGAATCTCAAGTGATCCAAATAGCTGTAAGTAATGTAAGATTTTATGATGTAATGCCAAAGTGGCCTTTTGTCTTCGAATGGACCAATCACAGTGCGTTAATCTTGTGACGTCAAGGCAGCATAGTGAACATGACAAGTAGATTCGATTCATTTTCTCAATGACATTTTATAAAAAAAGATTGCAGATCAAGAGAAACATTTCAATACATATGCAAAACAAAACGTTACGATAAAAGTTTGTATGTTCGTATGGTTTGGGTTTCTAAATAGTAAAATGAGAGCACCAGTTCTCAGTGCTTGCACAACTCAGTTCTGTAGTCATCGTTCTTTTGTCTTGCTCGTTGGCACTTAGCGATAGCTAAATATTACTAGTAAAAATTTTAAGAATCAGCCGTATGGTCTAAAATGAATGGGAGGAGTTATCTGATTTCTGGTTCCAAGATGAAAGGCTGGTTTATTAGAGAGAGACGTAAGTTTTCATGGATCAATTCCGTCTAACACTACGTCTATAGGTTCTACACTAATAACTTATTTATCATTAGGGAAAATTTTTTATTTTCAACATACCTCGAAATTCCCGAGCAAACCACTTAATGAAGTTGAGGCTGGAGCGCTTTTGCTCAAAATTCTTGAAAGATCTTTGCAATCAGGTTTTGTAAACGAATCTCTGAAACGTGGTAAAAATTAATATGTGAGAGAGAAAAAGAAGAAAGAATAGACTTGAATTGTAAATGGTATAGATGTGGCTAAAGTGTGGAACAGCCTTCAATCGCAACCTAGCTTTTTTCATAAATCACGGTAGAGCTGTCAACTGAGCTACTCGGGTTCGCTGGAGTTTGTATTTTACAATGACTGAATAGTTTTAGTTGAATAAATAGCTCTAATTGGCATTCACTTTGAATTTTGAGATTTAGGCTATTTACAAGCAAAAACATGGAAATTCAATTTAAAATTCAGACACATCGAATGTTGGGAGATAATTTTTGATAGGATTATCAATGGTGGCAAAGAAAACCAAGAGAAGAGCGCGGGCGAAAAGGCAACAGTATGAGACTAGCATGTGATGTGGTGATTAATTGATTGATGATTTCTGCGACAGTTTCAAAAAGTTACTTACAGTGCTTGAAGAAGCAGAACAGAATGAAAACAAGACAATTTTGAGAAGGCAGAAAAAGAAGCGATTAGCATCATCCTGCACGTTCCAATGTCAGATCAGAAAAAACTCAATTTTAGGAAGACTTCAATGAAGCAGATATAAACTAAACTTCGTCTCACCGAAAGAGGAGTCCGCTAAATACTAAAATATCTTAACACCCTTCTGCAAGGGATCGTGGAATCAGACAAGTGAATTCCATACATATAAACTGAAACCATGACTACAGCTGCAGCACAGTTTTCAGCTCGGAGTTATATAGAACTGAACGAAGAACTAACATTGCCGTCATTGAAAACACCTGAAGGAAGTTTGCGTTTGTATACTGCCTTTAAGCCTGGTTTGCACTTATGAAATAAGCACAAGCATTTAACTACAAGCACAAGAAAAAGAAACATTTTCCTTTCTCTTGTGATTGTGCTTATGTTTATTTCGTTAGTTTTACCAGTGTGAACATTCGTGAGACAAACATAAAGAACAGAGCACACAGTCCACTTTGCGCATTCTTGTGCTTATTTCACGTATGTGAACATATAATTAGTTTCCTTATGCTTATGCTTATTCATAAGCACTAGTGTTAACCAGGCTTTGGTGGATCAAAGCAGAATCCAGACAAATGGACAAAAGAAGTCAACTAAAGTATCCGGCAAGGGAACGTTGTGTCTCACAAATTGAATGACAACTCTCAACTGAGCAACCCCAACGCTTCAGCAGGAAAAAGCATTTGCTATTGATTTGAAAACTATGCGGCTAAAATGTTTTATTTCTTTTTTACTAAAACAAAAAAACAGGTCAAGACAAAATGGAATGTGCAGTATATTTGCAGTCTATGAGGCCAAAATTAATACCTAGTTGTTTGAGTACCACTTAACCCGTTGAACGTTGAACAGAATAACGAATACTTAACGATAAAGCATTTCTAGTTTGAAAAGACTCATTTTTTTCGACTAGGAGTTTGTAGTCCTGTAGTGTACTTGTTAATCATAATACAGGACCAATCAGGGGATATTAAATGCAACATGTTAAAAACTCGGCGAAAAATGTCAGTAATATTTCTCTGTTTACTAAAAGCCGTCTTTAAGGTTTTTAGATGTAGGATGACTTTCCTCGCAACTCAATAGTTCAAGCTAAGAGGTGAGCGCCACAGCATGAAGGCTATGAAGAAAAAGGTCCTTTTTACCTATATTTAAATTATTCAGCCTGTTCTTTTTTTTTAATTTATCCCAACGAAACAAATTGTTGATACCTTAGAAGCAGCCCATTGTGCCCATGTTCACACAGCTCAGTAGTCGACTTACGTAACACAGCCTGTTGAGAGAAGTTTGAAAATAATCGGTAACTGAGGCTGCAATTAGCCAATATCAAAATAATAATAATAATACTAACCATAATACTCTTTGTTCGTCTAGCCAAAATTTTACATAAGGAGTGTCTTTATTTTCTCTTGGGCCTTACAACATGGTGCTCACCGACTGATAATAACAAAATTCCAGGAGTTTTCCATGCAGGGTAAAGAAAATATTTTTCCAGGACCCTACCAAGTTTCTCTTTCCATCTTGGCACACAAAAATGCGACAATATCAAGTAATTTCTGCCACAGTATCAGCAACTGAAATTGAGTCGACATAAAATACAAAAAATAAAATCAGGAGTCAGATTCTTCTACAGGTTTTGGTTTGTTTTGAAAACTGACGAAAACGTTTCCTTAAAATTCCAGGAGTTTTCCAGGAGTTTAAGGAAATTATCTGTTTTTCAGGACTTTTCCAGGGCCCTGGAAGAAAATTCAAAATTCGAGGATTTTTCCAGGAATTCCAGGAGTAGTGAGCACCATGTTACAATGATCCCAAGAGAAAATAATACAAACAATGCTTATGCAAACTTTTGGCTGGACAAACAAAGAGTATTATGGTATTTGTGATATTGGCTAATTGTTAACTTGGTTATTTAAAAAAAAAATAGAAAAGAAAACAAAAAAAGAGCATAAGCTTTCGAAGAAATGCCGGAGTTATACATTGGGCTTTGTTTTTTTTTTGTTGTTGTTTTTGCGTTCAGTCACAAATGCAGTTCCGCTATAACGCATGCGTCAAATGTACGCGGATGCGTACAATAACCTCTCCGAACTTCTCAAAGCTGTCTGTTTGCTCAGCAGTGAGAAATTTCACAAAACTTCCAGTGCGCTACAGAGAAAGACAGCTCGAATTTACTCATCCATGCGTTTTGTTATTATTATTTTAAGTGTTTTACAAGAGTCAGAGCAATTGACACGTTGACGTTTGTAAGCCCGCTTCCTTTTCGTACTGTTACCATAATAATCAATTGTAATACATGTACATACAGGTCATAATACTTACAGGACTTGAGGAGATAGGTAAACCAGTTTTTGCATTAAAAATAGGAATTGTGCAGGATTTTGATGGCTCAGAAGATTGCTGAATCATCCGCTGTAGAGACTTTGCGTTCGGCCTTAAAGTTTCAATAGGGTTGTCATGAGATAATGATCTGCCATACGCTCCTTTTCTCTGAGGTCGCAGCTTGATATCAGAAAACCCATTCTGTCAATACAAAAATTTAAATATGAAATTTACCGTAGCATTTTTACTGAATGTGGTAATGATAGCGTGCTAACAAGCCTGGGGGGACGGGCATAGGTCAGTGCTTATAAGTTATATAAATAAATAAATAATACTTTATCTAACGTCAATTGCAAAGTAAGTGGTTGCCCATTCTTCCTAGCCAGAGGCTAATGTTTAATCGATCGACGGCTGAGATCTTGGCGTGAAAGTCGAATTTGCAGAGGGAAGAAAACCGGAGTACCCGGAAAAAAACCTTCGGAGTTGATTGAGATCGACAAATCTCAGCCAAGAATCGATCCTGGGTCGTAGAGGTAGGAGGCACGACTGATAACTACAATGCCAACCTGATTCCCCAATTGTAAAATATAGTGCTTAGCAGATGATAGTTATAGACTTCCCCTACGGGACAGAAATCATTTGCAAGATAACTCCTAAAATAAGCCAATGGTACTCGTTTTACCGACCTCGTAAGGATGGAAAGACAAGTCACTTTGGACAAAAAAGATTACAAAATTATTAAAGCAAGAAAGAGCCTGGGAGGTAACCTTCTGCAGGACCCTGTTGTTCAAAAGCCGATTAGCACTAAAGGCCCAGACACACAATGCAACATTTCATGCAACATTACGTGCAACAAATTTATTTCATCGTGTGTCCACCGATGAGTTTTGTTGCATGCAACATTGTACGCTACAAACCTGAAGTTGAATCGCACTCAATTCTTGTAACATTACTTATATACAAAAAGTTTTATTTTCAAAGGACTTGTTGTTGGATGCCGTTTTGATCGTTGTAAAATGCATGGGTAAGCATGCCATGCTATCATGAGAAACGTTGCGTGATTTTGTTGCACCATGTGTCCACCTCCAAAAAATTTGTTGCGCGCAATGTTGCATTGTGTGTCTGCGCCTTAATAGTGAAGGTAACGGTTCTTTCAGTATTGGTAAAAATGATAACCTGAGACCTGACCTGTGACCTGTGCTTTAGACCTGCAGTCATTTGATTTAATTTGTATACTTGTCATTAATATATTTTGACTCGCAAAGTGTGAAAAGTAAGAAAAGTTGACACAACTAAGACAAAAATTAATGGTCTCACAAATTGCAAATTGCAACCCACTAATTTAAAACCTGTAATCTTACTTAGCATTAATTTTTACCTGAAATATCACTCCAGTGACAACGACACGAAACTGAAGTAGTAAATAGTAAGTTGTTGGATCATATGCACTAAGATTCACAAAGGCCAGATTGTTGTACAGACAATACAGGAATGAAGGCACCAGGTACAGGAAAAGAACTGTAAAAAAAGAATATCAGTATGGAAGTTACCAACTTAGTATGGTTAGCAACTTGGTTTAAAGCTAAAGTAAGAAAGAGCTCCTTAAGCTGAATGCACAGAAAAAAAAATCTGAGTCACTACCAGGAATCGAACTTACAATCTTCTGATTACCGGTTAAATGCTCTACCCACTGCAGAGGTACAGAGACTCATATGTCAAGGAGCTGAGAAACTGGTTATGTTCTTGTCTATTTCTGCTGGACCTATCTTCTCACTTGATATGTCCGATTCTAATAGTCATCTATGTGCAGCTGGGTAACTGGTTATGTTCTTGTCTATTTCTGCTGGATCTATCTTCTCACTTGATGTGTCCGATTCTAATAGTCATCTATGTGCAGCTGGGTTGTCAATAAGATTTGAAGCTGGCAGAGAAATGCTGAGGGTAGATGGCATCTTCATTTGATCTTTTTTTTTTCATTTAAAAAGAGTTTTTGTAGTGACCATTATGCTTATGTTCACCAATTTCCAACTGCAGAAAACGTTCAAGTAGCTCACAATATCGCCAGTTGCCAGTGCTTATTAACAGCCCTGTATGTACTCTAAGAAAGTGATTACTGAAGCTAGTTTTCAAACCTACAGCAGGGCCTTTGGAGGCCTGCAGAGATTTAAGACGACAATGTGCCATCACATTCTAAATGACTGTATAATACAGGGTTGGAAATAAGGAAAAACAGATTGATAAGGGATTTTTATAAGGTGCAAACCATTATCCTCCCCCCCCCCCCCAACATTTTGGAAATCCCAATAGGGGTACAATCTTCTGTTGTAATGTTCTACTTTATTTGAGTTGGAAGAGTTTTTATTGAAAAATTGGTGATTGTGTATATAATACTAGCTCTTATAAACAACAGCTCTTTTAGGAGCCATAACACTGAAAAAAGATTTGACCACTAATATATAATTATATTTTTAAAATATTTTATTAAATTTTATATAATTTTTTGCTGGCAAACTTGATCGATAATTACCGATCACCAGCCGTTATTTCCAACTCTGATAATATATATCATATATATTAATTATATACTTTTTAGTTAAATATTTAGCTTCAAGTATATTTAATGCTCGGAAACTATTCCCTTTTTACCAAAATATATCAAATAGACTGTTTAAATAAATTGTCCAAGTGCCACCAATTTATGGAACTTGACATTTTAGAGGTGCGTGTGGAGGTCAACTAGAAGAGGCCAAAGCAGTGGAACACACAACATTATGATTAGAGTTTACTATCAATTTATTTATAAGAACTGTAACAGTTACTGTAATTTAATAACTAATTAATAGCAACTAAGTTAATATCAATTGACAACATCATTATCACCAATTTGCAGAGAATTTCTAAAATAAAAACACACCTTTTAAATTGTTCTTTAT
>JAPEIX020004238.1:0-13039 GCA_026122405.2 Zoanthus sansibaricus
CCTCATGGACTACGAGTTTGAATAGTCCATTCGGCCTACGGCCTCATGGACTATTTACTCATAGTCCATTCGTCCTCGAGGTCCAATTATTAAATGGTGAAACGTAAAACATAAATAAAGGACTACCTTTCCAAAGTTAGTAAAGAAAAGGAGAGTGACAGGATAATAACGAACTTTTACATTTTCCATTGTGCCCAATATTTTTTTGCTCCCGCCGCCCATGGAAAGTGATTTTTGCTGTTAAAAGATACTCAGGGTGATCGTCTTTGTTGTTTAAAGGTACAATCTATTTGCTTCGTATTTCCACCATTTTGTTTACCAGAGATTGAAGTTTTTCTTCAGAATGGGCAGTAATAACTGTATTATTCTTACAATATCACTTAAGTATAAATGGAAAACAGGTCTGGTGAGGAAGCACATCGTTGTTTTACACTCATCCTCGCGTCATTGTGTCAAAACAAAAACTCAGAGTTGTTAGCTGGACTGACTGCAGCTTGTTGGTCCCAAGATATACTCTTTAGGGCTTTGATGTTTTTAGTATCAATTTTCAAACTTGCAATACTTTGGCATTACGGGCTCCTTATTTGGGCATTAGGGGCAAACATAAACACATTTTTTAACACGTATTGAGATAGATATAGATCTCGGTTAACGAGAATGAACACTCACCTAATCCGAATCCAATGAAGAAGCGAAAGATGACAAACAACCAATACTTTGGTAGAAATGAACTGATAAATGAGAGCCAACAAACCATGCTGCATGCTCCGAACAATACTTTCCGACGGCCGAATTTATCCGAGAGTATTCCGAAAACGATGTTTCCGAAAAACCACCCCACAAACGTCATTGCATTTGAAAACGAGGCCATCCAATCAGCATCGCATACAAGATCCCACTGAAACAAGAAATCAACACCGCAATGAAGATAGAAAGCTTGCTCAATAAAAAATGTTCTGTTTTTAATAAACGATTGTTTCAGAGATATTATTTAGCTGAAGTTGAATATTTAGTTTACGAAATAAAGAGAAAGAAATACTTCAACTATCACTTCAAAAGAAAAAATTCTGAATCCCTAACGTTAGTTAAACGGCCCAGAATATTCTTTAATTACCGGTTAGATGCTCTTCCCAGTAATCTATAGGATCGCACTTGGAGAGCGCGTTACCTAACCTGGTTCTAGAAGATCATTCAACCTATGAACCTCTAATTTCTGATCAAATGTTTAATGTAGGATCTTACTTGGAGAGTGCGTCACCTAACCTGGTTCTAGAAGATTATTTAGTAAAAAAAAAAGAGAGTCTTGAATAGTTCGCAACAGCGGTTCACATATATATTTGAAACATAAAGAAATGACCTTGATGAATTAAGCAGACCGCAACATTCAAGATTACAAGTGCGTGGGTTATTTTATATTCCTTAATAGAAGGTCGCCTACTGGCTTAACGCTCTTAATTAACTAAAAGACGCGAAGGTATAATCATTTTCAGATGCTAGAGAAAAAGAAGCTTTAGTTTATAACAAAACAACACTGATGTAATTTACAGTACCGATCATTCAATTATTGCATCTTTTAACGAGATGAAGGGGTGGCCCCAAAAATCTGCAAAATCAGGCCGGGACGCTAGGCTCCAGCAGAAACCGCAAAGCAACACAAATAATATCCAAAAACCGTAATAAATTCTGATGAAAATTGAAAACTTCTAAACAAGGGAAAAAAACAAAACACCAAGAAAAAACGTTTAGGTGCGAAAGTGACTCTGAAAAAAATCCAATTTCATACCACTGCAATTAATTCTAACGTTCGCCAAATAAGGCAACGAGGATTGTACTCAGCGTCGTTCCCAAGACTTGACAAATAGCCCTACGAACCGAGTTAAATATTGCATTTTTATTCGTACGAAGTTTGCAAGAACGGTTTAGTTTTTGGTTTTTATGCATCCTAAAAATTACACGATCAAAGCCTAACCAGAATAACGTACCTCAGTTACTATGGACGTATAGGGTCGTGTGAACTCCCATTCGCTTCGGTCAATACCACAGCGGAAGTTTTTATTCGGATCATCACCCGTTGGATCAAAAACCTCTAAAAATAAAACAAACTATTGTTTATATTTATCTGATCATAATTCCAAAGTCCTTAAAGCAATCTTTTTTAAACATTATCAAATTTGTTATATTAATCTATCTCATTGGCTGCAACACGTGATCTCATATCTGCACGACTACACGTAATGCTGATGAAAGTGAATAATGATGAGTTGTGATCGTGTGAATAGCACTTTCCGTACACTATGATTGATTCATCAAACATCGAATATCCTGCGCTATTCATCTTGATCACTCAACCGTGAAAAAATTAATTACGCTCTGATTGCTTGCGGGGAGATAGATTGCGATTCAGCACCCCTTTTGGGGATAGTTGTGAAATATCAAACAACTAAATAGAAACCAAACTCAAATCTAAAATGAACTTACGTGTAAAGTTACACACAATGCTGCCGTTTACACATTTCCAGGCCGGTTCAAGGGCCATAAAAGTCATGATAAGTGTTTGAAATGTGACGGGGACCAATATTGTGCCGCACACCACGACCACAGTCCACTGGAATCGACCCATACTGCCCACGTGTTCAAGCATCTGATCCACTGTAAGCGTCATGTTCAGCTGCTGTTTAGTTGCAAAGTGGGCGCAGACGTATTACTAAGGAGAAGGGAAAACAACATCTTAAAAACGTTATATTTAATTGTATTTTGTTTATCCCGATTATTTTGTTTAAAACGTTCGATTGTTGTTTTTTAATGTTATACTAAATTCAATTAAGTCAGGTTTGTCTGCCAAATTTATTCAACTTGTTGTATGAATTTTGTTTAGTTTCCTAGACTGGGACTTGATTTTACCCTAGACAACGTCTCAGTTTACTATTACAAAAACAACAAAACTTTATTAACTATAGTTGTTACATACTAACTATCAAAGTCTATTTTTTCTCGTACCCTTATTTGAACGAGAGGACATCACGTGCACGTGAACAACTTTCCCGGCAACCAGGCGCTCAGCGGGCAACAATATGTTATGAACCAGTAAATAACATAACCCGGGTTAATTGTAATTCAGTGTGCTTTCAAAGGTTCTAAAACATAAGTTTGAATAATAAAAAATTTCTTTAAAAGCTACTTTTTGTTATTCTATGATAGTTGGTATATAACAAAATGCTTATTGACCTTAACCTCGGAAAGGTAGCATGTTTTGTGGTTCCTCCCTCGGAAAACATTGGCGATCTCGGGATAACAAAATGTACTGTTTCCATTGGTCGATTCCCTGCCGGACCCGCACTCAGGATCTTAAAATTGAGGAGAAGATGCAGCCTTTGCTCTAACATCTGCAAATGGTTAAACTTCGCGTCTTCTCGGATAAGGACGTTAAACCGCTGGCCTATTCTCTTGATATTTTATTGATCAAATTAAAAATAACTCATGCACTTGTGGTGTATCTACTGTCTTATTATTCATTGAGGAACCCATTTCCATTTTCCAAATTCGTTAGTGTTCAAAAGGTGCTGCCTCTGATCTAAAATCTTGGGTAACTAGACGTTACATTGTTAACCTGTAAACAAGCTCTCTGCTCGAGAAATGGAAAGAAATATATCGGGCCGCGAACCCGACGGTGAGTACAAGTCGGGAGGGGCTAGCATCCCTCGAAAAGAGAGCAAACCTGTTCACAGGCTATAAACCGTAGATCCTTAACGGATCATTCCAAAACATTTTTGATTGGACACAGGCACACAAAGAAACTCCAAAACTGGCCGGACCCAGGGCATGTGATGTTTCAAAATATTTATTGTCGAGCGAGTGGCCGCTGCCCTCCATGGCAGGTCGCATAATTGGTCACCTTCTTGCGAGATGGCGGTTCCGAGCCTATTAGGATGTATCAATGGACCGGAGAAAGTTTCAAATTTTAGTTCATTTTTGAATGGCGATGGAACCATCACGGCTACGGTAGCTAAAGAAAGTATTCTGCTTTCTGTTTATGGAAAAAGTAGGGTTCCGAAAGGTGAGTGAACGATTTTGTGAGGGATTTTGTTCTTCCGGTTTGACAGTTGACCGTTACGAGTTTGCGACCTTGTCTATTTTTATAGTAATTACTTACAAACCACTCACAAGAACCCAAAATCCGTTCGCTGGAAGGAAAAAACAGCATCAAACAACTTTTAAGCGCCAAGGTATGTTTATTTCCAAGTTACATTACAATTTGATTGAATCTTTACGATCGACTGCAAAAATTAGAATTTCTCATACAAAGTCTTATAAAAATTTGAAAATGTCGTTACTATTGAATTTTCCCACGCTCACTAAGCTTGGGTTGCCTGTGCTCTAACTTGGCATTGGTGCCCGCTTCGGTAACTTCTAGTTGCTATCTTGTATTTAAAATTCACAACATTTAATTGCTAACGAGGCAGTCGAGCGGAGACGCAAGACAGGCAAGGATGCAGCATTATAGAGCAGTGCGACGTTGAGGCAGACGGAAAAAATCTCCAGTGATCCGGAGAGATAATTAGACTAAGAAAGTATAATGTAAGATTTTATGATGCATTGCAAAAGAGGCCTTTTGTCTTCGAATGGACCAATCATAGTGCGTTAACCATGTGACGTCAAGGCAGCATGGTGAACAAACAGCGGATGAATATCTTATCAAAGACATTTTATCTGATAAGATTGCCGTAAACGAGCAACATTTTTATACTAGGCAGAAAACAAAATGTTCAAATTGTGTTTACATGTAAAGCACACGCTGAGATACTTTAGTTTAATTTTTTTTTTCAAAAAGTCAAATGAGAGCACCAGTTTTTAGTGCTTGCACAGCTCACTTCTGTCGTCCTCGTACTTATGTCTTGCCCGTTGGCACTTACTAATAAATTACTTTCCGACCGGGACTTCATAACTAACCATATTTAATCCACAGTCATTTTCAACTATGATACGATAACTTCTTTCAACAACTGAAAACAGTAAAGGAATACAAGATTGTTCCAAGTTCAGCAAACACAGCGTATTCCGGCTAACTGTGACAAACACAGACATTCAAGCTGCGCTTTTGTTTTTCCAAATTTCTGATCTCACCAGATAATCAAACTTTAATACATAATAGTCTTGACCTATTTTTGAGGTCGCAGAGTTTTTTCAACTATATAGCATTGGAAATCCGAAAACAAATTTTTGGCTATGTTTTCTCAATTTCATATCACGAGAGCAAAAGAGTTGTGTACAGTAATAAAATGATCAATTTGGCACATGTTTCACGTTTTAAAATACCGCATTCGTGCTTCGCAGCATCGTCAGCAGGAGCTGATATGGTATTAGTATAATGGCGGCAGAGTGATAAGAAACAGCACTTCTGTCAAGCACGCAAGAGCTTTCGCTGCATTGATTAATTCATGATCCGTTTGATTATTCCGGCAATCGGTAGTTTTGCTATAAGAAATCAAAGATTGGGATTATCAAATTCCATTTCTAATGTTATAGTGGTACAATTATAGTTGTACAACAACTTGGGGCCTACGCACTCTCACAATACCAAACACGATAGTGAAGTTGCTAAAATATATTATGCTGCCCTAAAATTTACACTGCGACAAAGATAATTCCGTTTTATATTTGGGTTTTATGCCTTAAAGTTAAACGAAAATGTAAACATTGCAAAAACCAGCCTAAACAATAATATGCAAAATAGCATGAAAATTAAGTTCATATGATAAATTATTTCATAGTATCGATTATGCTTATCTTGCAGCGAATACATGTATATAACTTACGTTATGAGAGACACGCGGGTGAATTACGATCCCGGTTTTTAAGTACATACCTCGCTATCGACGGTTTTCACGGAATTTCAATTAAGAATTGAATCAAGAGTGGGAATCAAGAATTAAGTAATTAGTCAATAAAATTGTCTCGTATGCTAATCTAATCACTGAATATTTTAAACAAAATGACTGCTGAAGCACGAAATAAAATTGTATGCAGATTTTTTTGTTTTTGCGATTAGTTGATAGTATTTAATTGAATTGAAATCTCAATGGTTTATTAGACAAAACTTGTTGAAGAAACTTGAATATTAATATGCCGGCCTCGGCCGCTATAAAAAACTATCTGGGTTAGTACTATGTCAAATATTTGTTAAAGTTAACCGATGAAATGAAAGAACCTATTTTTGCTAGAATATTTTACTACTGAGTATGCCACTACTTAACTTTATAAAATAAATCAAAGAGGAAAAGTATACAATATCCCTCTGTACACCCTCTATAACAGACCCAGCGAGATTTAAATTCCCACTGCATGGGTTTTTGGAAAATTTTCACTGGTTACCGGTAAGATAACTTTTTCGCTGCGTTAGCTCTTGACTTCGCGTACTTGTTCTACGTAAGCAAGATAATATAATATAACATAATATAATAAACATGTAATATAATAATCAATAAATATAATAAACACACTGGCCCTGGGTACTCAGATTTCGCACTTAAGAAGGTAAAAAAGCGTTTGGCCTCTGGGTTAATTCAAAAAATTCGCTGGGTCCTGGGAGGCAAGACATCCGCTGGGTAGACAAAAATTCGCTGGGTATAGGGGCAAAATTTCCACTGGATCGGGTTTCGCTGTGTCTCTTACAGAGGGATGTCTTTGTTTTAGACTGACTCAGGCCACTCGTGATTGGTAACCCTTTTTTGACGCACAATTTACAAGTGGCGGTAATTTAATTTATCAACTAAGGTCCTGGTTACATAACGGCTTTCAGCCCTGGCTAAGATCTTGGCCTAGCTGGAGTTTGCCTTTTGGTCGAGGGACCAAAAAGTACTTGAAAATTAAATTATATATTTCCAACTTTTACTATGTGTTCTTATCTGCAGAACCGTATACGTACTTATAGGACTATTAGTCTGCGGAGGCAAATCCCGTACAGCTTTACATGTGTCTCCGTATGCAGACAGGGTACTAGGGTTTCTAGTTGGACCGGTTTTGTTTTCACCCCTACACAGAAGGTTGCCTCTAAGACCTTTAAGGAAACAAGCCACACTAATGTTTTCTTGTTTTAAATTGTCATGATTTATTATGGTAAAAACACCTTGCTTAGTTTTCCTTGTAGGGGAAGCCTTAGTTAGTTATCCCCTTGTCTTTCCTCCGCTATGTAAGGCTCTGATCTGTATCACGTGCTTATTGTTGTTTGAAACCATTATACTCTAAACTTAAACATTTACCGCACAGAAAACTTTGAATTCATGATTTAATAACAATTCATGAATGTTTTTCATAGATAAAGTTTTCTCTAAATCACAATTTTGCACTGAGATTGAACATTTAACGACACTTTGACAGAGAAGTCAGATTAGCTCCTAATAGTTTTCAATAATGATGGTTTAAATTATGGTTGTATAATAGTAGTGGCGATAACGAAGATATTGGATGAAGATTGTGATAATGATTATGGTAACATTGTTGATGATGAGGGTGATAATAATGTTGTTAATGATGATGACGTTGGTAAAGATAATACTGCTGTTGATAATGATGTTGTCGATGATGATAATTACGTTGTTGTTGATAGGATAGCAATGATGATATTGATGATAATGATGAATGATGTTGATGATGACGTTGTTGATAGTGTTGATGGTATTGAGAATGTTGTTGATATCTGATAAAGTAAACATCGTCATCTTGTCAATAAAGTAAGGAATCTGAATATCAGTTTCGCTCCCAAGTATCCGCCTACACAAAACAAACAAATTTCAACAATTGTAAGTCGGCCGGTATTTAGTAAATTTGGCAAAGAGTTGAATTCTATATCAAAAATGAAACATAAAAACCAAACAAAAGCGTCGCAAAGTGCTGTACAAGAAACCCATACTTTAAACTTGTTTTTAATGTTTAAAAGGCGGGAAAACGTCAGTACGCGCGTCAAAAAGCCCGCCAAATCACTTATGAGTATATTCCAATAAATGACAACTTTCGCTGGAGTAAAAGCTCAAAAAAAATTATTTCGATTCATATATTCGGAAATTTGAATTTATTGAAGACTCGGTTTTTTCAAGCTATGTGTTAAACCATAAAAACATTTGCTTTAAACAAACGTATTTTACGATTTATTTTTAATGATTCATTGTCTAGTTATGATAAACTGTTAAAGAAAGCAAAGATAGCATCATTATACACTGGAAGACTTCACAAAATTCTTATGGTAGTTTTTAAGAGCTTATTTGTTTCTATGTATCCTGGATATTTAAAAGAACTATTCGTTTTTCGTAACTCCAGTTATTCACTAAGAGGAAAGAATATTCTGACCTTACCTATACCAAGAACAACAAATTATGGACTTGAGTGCATCCGATATCAAGCTGCGAAAATTTGGAATTCGCTCTCAGACAGTATGAGAACAATGACATCATTTAAAGATTTTAAGAAAGCCATAAAGGAAAAATAAACGAACTTTTAACTTTTAGTTACAGTTTTAGTTATTGTATTATAGTCATTTTAATTATAATTTAACTGATTTATGTATTTTTCTTTCTCAAAGATATTAGCTCAATAGAGCTACTCTGATAATTCGAGTGAAATTAAAGTGTATGTATGTATGTATGTATGAGACAAATGTAAAGTTTAAGTTTAAAGTTATTACTTGTATTGATCACTGAGTTTGATTTATGTGTTGTGTGTTTTTGAAAGCCGGTAATTATGTCATCTGTGTTGTACTTTCAGCCTCACAATCATTCATTAAAGGTGGCAAAAGTGCATTTTGCAACAGCGGTATGTAAACTTGTAATAAGGACAAAAACCAAACCTGAAATCCTTAATAAATACCCAGAACTAGAAAATATTTTGTAAAAGCTCAAAAATTTGCTTTTAGAATGTATTAATAATAAATAAATAGATTATAATAAATACTTTATTTAATGTTAATTGAGAAGGAGGTGTTTGCCGTTCTTCCTAGCCAAAGGCTAATGTTTAATCGCTCGACAGCTCAGATCTTGGTGTGAAAGTCGAAATTGCTGAGGGAGGAAAACAGGAGTACTCGGAGAAAACCCCTCCGAGTCATATTGAGATTGACATATTTCGGCCAACATGTGATTCCCAGGACTCGATATCAGGTCGTAGAGTTGGGATACATGACTAATGACCGCTACTCCAATCTGTGTTTTGGTTGAAATCCATTCTAAAGCAAAAATTAAATGACTTTGGCATTTTTTTAGTTTATTTAACCCTTTCAGTTTCAGTTGTTTTGTTAAATTCTCTTAATTTGAGCCCATTCTTTCCAGTGAGCAAGTTTGAGAGAATTTAACTTTTAAGCTTCAGTGGTTCACTCTCTTTGATCAGTTCTTATTTTCTCATTACTAAATGCCTTTATTAGCATAAGTTTTGTAATTCTCAATTAACATTTACTATAATTAAGTATCTGTGATCCTCACCTAACAATTATTGATAATTTTTATTAACTTTACTATAAAGTAACTTGTACATAATTTAACACCATGAGGACACAAAGTATTGTTGTTGTTGTTGTTTTGTATGTTATTTAAGGATAAATTAGGTGTAATTGACTGGGTCTTAAAGGGTTAGACTAGAAGCACATTGACAGATTAATTGCCAGTTCCTTGAAACAAGAGAAAGAAATGATAAGTTTTACTTTTAAATTAGATAAAAGCTCGACTTATGATTCTCAACTGAATCCAAGTTATTTATGCTAAAATGTTTTATCCAGATTGTCTCTTTTTTTATAGATTTTAAACATTAATTTTTTTATTTATAATTTATAGAATTGAAAGCATCTCATTATCTGATTTTGATATAATTATTGTATTTTGTCACTTAATTGTCACATATAATTATATAAATTATACTCAGTAGTTTGATCCCGAAATAGAATTACATAAAAATATAAAATTAATGCTATTAACCGATGTTTTGGTGTCATATAAGATGAATTATTCAGGTTTGTAAACTTAACCTAAGATGAATATTTGAATAACAACTGTAGGTAAATTAGAAAAAAAGCTTTGTGCGAATTGATTCTTAATTAATGTTCAATTATAATGGTTTAAGGTCTTTAATAAACAACATTTCATAATTTTATACTAAGCAATCAAACTTGTTATTAAAATATCAAGCTTAAGTTTTTAAAAATAAGAATAATAATTTAACTCAGTACCTTGGGAATGGGACATATGACAACCTTTTGGTGACCTCTTGACACCATCATCAGATCAAAATATTTATTTAACAGATAACACAAGTAAATGTTCAATATCAAGTTCAGTGTCCCTAGAGGTTAGGTGAAGTGTTTTGCTATTATCAAGTTTTGTGCCAGATAAACAATAAAGTTAATTTGCCAAATGGATGTAGATCTCCAAACCTTAAGGATTTCTTTCGTTTTTTTTTGGAAATCAAGGATGTAATCAAAAAAGCTATAGAGAAGGCCTTATCAGTTCGTAAAGATTGGGAAAGGATGCCTTATGAAGAGAGGTATGTATGTAGAAAGTACATTGTGACTTAGTACGTCTTCACATACTGAACTCACTATTTGTCTGGATCATCTTTCATATTGATCAGGTTTCTGGTCATCCCATAAGGCTTAGAGGACTGGTTAGGGTTAGAGATGAAATTGGGGTACACTTTTGAGTGTTTGGACTTTGACGTCTGGTACAGTTTAGGTATGTAGAACCTGCATGGAAAAATATTTAGGTCTATTGAAACCTTTCAAAAACCCTGGGAATGCCTTGTGAAGACCATGCTTTGTCATTTGCCAGTTGCCAGCTCAATCTGTTTTGTTCGGTTTCAGTAACTTCTTCAAAAAGAGCCTATTTTTAGTTCTGTAGTTTTATAAATTTCTATGTTGATGTTGAGATTACAACCTCAGTTGTTTCCGGGCAAGGACAAAACATGGATGTTGGGTCCATTGACCCCCTCTCTCGACCAGGTCCATGGACCACTTGTATGGACCCCCTGCTTTTTACCTAGAAAAAAATGAAAAAATAAAAAAAGAAAGAATAAAAGTCATTATTGTTGTTGGCATCCTCGTCTCGAAGAGGCGATGGTTGGCACACAGGGTGGGCGGGGCAGGATCTCGCGTGGCTGTGAAGCCCAATCCTGGAGTGGCAGTCCCTCATGCAGTTAGTGCAAACTTAGGTAGATGGGACGTGTGCGGAGGCTGCATGCTGCTTTCTTGCCGCTTTCTTCAATGTGGTCTGGACTCTCCCATCTTCCTCAGCTCTCGAGGCTCTTGCTTTGACACTGCACTACCAGGTGTCACGATCGGCACCAGTGTCCTCCCAGCTGGTAGCGCTAATGTTGGCTGCTTTGAGGTTGCGCTTGATTTAGGCTTTGAAGCACATTAGAGGTCGACCTGCTCAACAGGCACTATAGCACAGTTCTCGGTAGAGAATCTCTCGTGGTAGGCACTGAGGCTCCATGCGGTGGACATGTCCGAGCCAGTTGAGGCATCTCTGAATGAGGATAGAGGGTGTGCTCATGAGTCTGGTGCACTGGAGGACCTCAGTGTTTGGAACTTTGTCCTGCCATTTGATGTGCAGAAGGCGTCGAAGCGAGCAGAGATGGAACCCATTAAGGCATCCTTTTTGTCTGGCGTAGGTCATCCACGACTTGCTGCCATAGAGGAGATTCAACAGAACACAAGCTTGGTATATGCAGACCTTGGTCCTTACGCTCAGCAGGCTGTTGTTCCACACTTGCTTGTTGAGTTTATTCATGACCCCTGCAGCCTTAGTGATTCTTGAGCTGATCTCAGCGTCGAGAGATGTTGAGCTCGTTACTGTGGAGAACAGGTAGATTTAGTGTCCACGACCTCAAGCTGAGTGTCCCTAATTGTGATGGAAGGTGGGGACTCGGAACCCTGCAACATGATGTTGGTGTTCTTGAGGCTGATTGTGAGCCCGAACTCCCTGCCGGCAACAAACAGCTTATCAACCAGGCACTAAAGATCTACCTTGCTTTAAGATGTTAAAACAACGTCCTCTTCACAGTCGGCGAAGGTATACTTGAGGAGCATCGAGAAGAAGATCCCGAACAGGGTTGATGCTAGGATGTAGCCCTGTCTCACTCCACTGCTGACTGGGAAGGGGTCAGAGGTGGCCCCATCAAAGCAAACCATGCTCTGCATGTCCTGATGGAAGGAGGTGATGACTGCCAGGAGTTTGGGAGGACATTCAATCTTCTGCAGGATCTGGAAGAGCCTGCTTCTGCTCACCAAGCAAAACAAACCTCAGTGTACCCTGCAAGCAGAGATCTCTCATGTCCCCACGTAAAACCAGAGGAAAAAGAGACCTCTGTGAACAGCTGCTTGATCCTCTGAAGTTGTCACCGTCCAGAAACCTGGATGTACCAGTCTGGTTTAAAACTGGTTTGATGGCTTTGTGGCCAAGCAACAATAGATACCATTGTTTTTTGGGGAGCCTGTTATGCTTGTTGCCATGCGACTATATCATCCACTGAATTTTTGTCGTGGCTGCGATCTTCTGGATGATCGGCACATGGGAATGACTTATTAAATAAACGTGTCATGCAAACGGTTGCACATGCTCGACAGAAGATCCAGCGGCTGTTTGCAGCGGATTCATTTTCCTCTCGTTTTACGTGAACATAAGAGATCTCTACTTACAGGGTAACCTCAGTGCAAGCAGATCGTTAACAGGCAGCTTGGTAGTCAGGCATTCTAGGAAAGAGTGTTTTAGATTCTATTCCCAGACTCTTAATTTGCACCCTGCTGGGGGGGGCAAAAAGTTTTGCAAGATGGCTTCTTGTGAAAAAATACTTGTTACCATTTATCGAAGCTGTGCATATTTTTGAATGTATTAAACATAAGAGCCTTGTAGGTTGCTAGTTGATTTGTTTTGTCTAAACATCAGGGAAATTAATCTTTGTAAAATGTTTTGTGCAGTGGGCTTAAAGTAAAGTTAGATATGTGGAGTCAACTGGCTCGATCTCATCAAGATTTGTTTTAATTTATTTTTTATTCTTTCTTTTTCTTGTT